>VZTV01106219.1:8822-31039 GCA_013400875.1 Anhinga rufa | reverse complement strand
GATTCTGTGAATTCTGTCTGATATCCTTGCCTGACTACAAGTGTGATAGTTGCAGGGCACCTGCTGGTTTTGTTGCCTTAGCTTTGCAGTAGGAAGAAAAGAGCTTCTGGCTTGTGTTTTGGCAAGTGTACTGTTGTCCATAATAAGCACTTGCCCCTCTAGGCTCCAGAGCATGACTGGCTGGGGTTGACATACTGCGCAGGAATGAGCCACAGCTCTCCACTTCTGTCTCCACTCCTGTCTCCACTCCAGAGACACTTTGGCATGTTTTTTTTCCTTTGTTGCTGTTGTTGGTTTCATTTTCTGCTATTTATTTCTGTCTCCTCCCCCTCACCTTCAAGTAAAAAACTGCCTTATATTTCTGCTCCGAGATCTCCCTTCTGCTCCTCATTTTTTCCTTCGTTCATACTTTGCAATACCATCAAGATGATGCGAAACACTTGATCTCTCCCCTTTTCTTTCTTACTTAGGAGGTTAGTCTGGCACTCTGCAGTTGATACTCTTCCCCTTCTTGGAGACTATGATGTGGGAGCAAGGCAGGCTGTGTTGAGGCAGACTGTCCTTATGCTGGAGGAGTTTGCCCTGGCATGAATAAGGCCCTGAAGGGCAGAGAAGGGAGCTATTTGAAAAGCAGATGACAGACAAGGGAGATGTGGTCATTTCATGTGGCAGAACAGTCCTCTCACAGGTGTAGCATCACTTCACCAACAACCTTCCTGGACTTGCTTTGTCTTGCACTCCTGGTGAGAAGCTGCAGCGCTGCCTTTGCTTGCTGTTCTCCCTTACTTCACCAGGGGACACATTCAAAGTACAATGCCAAGCAGGGTGCTGCGATAACCTTACTAGACCTAAACTCTGATGATGACAAGAGTGTGACTGTGACTGTGGCCAGCCAAGGGGTATTTAATCTCCTTCCATTTCCACACATTTTGTTTGGGGAAATGTACCTCATAAAATGCCATGGGAGCTGAAAGCTGATTGTGTCCATCAAATAGCAAAGTGCCTTGTTCATTGTCCAAAATCTCCCTAGCTGAAGTATCAGTAGACTTGGATGCCTCTCTTAAGTATTTATCTCTCTGAAAGTGCTGCACTGTCATTAGTTTGATTGGGGTGGAGGCATGTACTGCAGCAATTGGCCTGGATAGTATGAAAATGCAAAAGGCTGGAGAATGGGGATGGTGAGTAAGTGATGGTGTGCAATTACTACACAAATTTTAAGGGAATAATCATCACCAAACCAAACTTCCCTGGTATGCATGCTGCCTTCAGCAAACATAGCATCACAATGGGAGTTACAAGCCAAACAGATTGGAGAAATTTCCTAACTCTTGTTGGCCTAAAATAACACCAGCTGCAGGGCTCGCAGAACACATTTGTGTGCCTTCCCACATCATCCCTCTCTCTATAACCCCAAGATACACCTTAACATAGAGTCTGCTTCCACCATCTTGAGAACCCTCTTACTGCAGTGGTACAGCAAGTTTATGCTGTTTTTATGGAGCATCTTTGTCTGGGTCTGCCCTGGATTTTTGCACAGGGAAAAGATCCTGGATTTACAGGAATTTTCCATCCTCATAGCCCTGGTTAAGTGAGGACAAGTCTCCTCTTTGCCACCAGCACAGGCCACAGCTCTCATACCACCTTATGCACCAAATATCAGTCCCAAAGCTTGGGAGAAGAAACAGGTACATGGAACATTGCCAGAGACCTTGTTTACAGCCTTGGCTTGCTTTCCCTCATTTTTGCCAGAGTTTCATTCCTTCATTGTTGCAGTGAGCTATATTCTAAGTAGATCCTTCTCCACTCATTCATTTTAGTATATATTACTCCAGTTCACTCCAGGCAAGTCTGAACTGCCTGCTTTCCCTGAGCGTATGATGACCTACAACTTCTGGATGACATCTTGTACGCCGGGCAAGAATGTTGTGAGGCATGACATAGTATATGAGATTTTGAGCATATATATTCAGTCTACTTTTGGGTACGCATACCATTAGCTGAATCCCATTAGCTTGACCCTTGATCCAGTGAGAGCCTACAGGTAAGCAGATGAATCAACCCTGGCATGAAGCAATATCATATGGGACATCAGCAAGAGGCCAGGCAGACAAGTTCAAAGTATAAATGTGTCCACACAAAACTTAATACAGTGTAGCTCATCCAAAGATTTTCACATAAGCCATTTTCTAAAGGAATCCAGTCTATGAAAAGTGAACATTGACTTGCTGTAGTTCACTGTGTGAATTCAAAGTGTTTCAGGTTTGTAAGAAGAGGGTAGTACAAAAGGACAAATAGAATAAGCCGGCCATTAGGTAGCATTTGTCATGTGGCTGCGAATAACTGAGGAAGGCGTGTGAGCAGCACATACGAGAGCACCACAAAAGAAAGGAGGATCAGAAGGAGTGTTAGAGCTTCTTCCTCTTAAGAATTTATTTAACCCACTGACCTGTTGTTTGTTTAATTCAAAATAAAAGATTAGTGAAAGGCCTCCATGATTCTTGAGGATACCTTAACTCAGCACTTTGGGCTGGTACCCTTGGACTGAATGTGGCCTTGGCATAATCCCAGTGCCTTCCGCCAAGATCTACCCCGTTACCACAGTGCTGATTTTGCCCTCTCTTGTTGAGGCCACATAACTGCGCTCAGCAGTTATGAAGGAAATGGATGAAATAGAAATGAAATAGAAAGAAAGGTATGACTAAAGCTTCATTAATTTTATTCCAGTCTGAATGAACTTGGAAAGCTTGCTAGGCAAGGTTTTGAAGTGAGGGAATATTAAGCCACCAATTTTTAAAATCTATCAACACTGACCCTGATTTAATATTTTCCATATCACTTCAAACACCAGGATTTGTAGTTGGTCTGACAGGACTTTCAGAGGAGGCTGTCCAAGCACTTCAAGGTCACAAAGGTCTTGGAAACCAGATGTCCTTAATATCTGAACATTGTTAACAGTTCAGAAGAGTTTCTTGTCTGCTGGCAATCTCACTTTGTCTGTGGTAACCTGATACAGATTACCTCACCAAAGAGAATTTGCTTCAGACATAGAGGTGGCTATTGCCATAACTGGTGAAGACCTGAGATCCACCAATGTTTGGAGCATTGTTTACTGTGGGAACAACTCTACTGCACTGTGCTTTAGGGCCCTTAGAAACAAATCANGGGGCAGGTAGGGGGTCAATCAGCCCTCCCTGGTGCAGCTTGCATGCCTCGGGATGGGATGGGAGTGAGTATGTGTTGGCTCAGTCCCACTTTCCCCTTCCTTCCCCCTGCGCTGCCCCAGATACTTTTGCATCCTTTCCCTGAGTCTGTTGAATCCTCTGCCTGTATACCATGAAGCCCTTGATGCTCCTGTAAAATATGCAGAATGAGTAAGTGAGAGACTGGATGGGGTCCTAACTCCTCCCTGGGCCAGCAGCTCGAAGCAGAGCAGCTTGTAGCTGAACAGACGGCAGCGTTCAAACTACCTGGGCTCCCTGGAGCCAGGGGCTTGAGTCCCAGCAGGACAAATTCAGCTAGCTATTCCCAGTTGCTTAACAGCAGTCCACATATCTTCCTGTCTTTAATGCTCTAGTTGAGACCTTCACATCCTGAGGCTGTGCCTGGTTAGTATGCCTGAAATACATTTTGTAGAACTCTTGGTGAAAGCTGGGTTTTCCCCGGTGGTTTTGGGTAATGTTTGCACCAGGAATGATCCAAATATCTAACTTGCAGGAATCCTAGACCTTTTGGGGAGTAAGTTGCCTAGGGAGGTATTCAATAGATAAATTATTCTGCCAGGTATATATCAATATTTACAATTTATAGGACCAAATCTGAAGTCTCTTAGTGAATAATTGGAAGAACTCACACATATTTTGACAGTGCTAAGTAAGCACTTTGGGCCTTGTTGTTAATTTATAATGTGCTTTGGGATTAAAGGTGTCCTATAAATGTAAGATTATTATTAATAACAATATCATTCCAAGTCCCAAAACAGTGAGCTAGGAACAGATACAGGGTATTCTGCATGTTTGTTAAACCAAACATAACCACTACAGGAGACCTAGTTGTTCCCGCCTTTTATTAGAATGAAGCAGAGAAGCAATATGAACAAATAAGATTAAAAAGACCCTCTGGATTAAATGTACCCCTGATCGCTCTTGCAAGCCAGACATCAAATTTTGTGCTGTTTTCTAGAGGTTGATTTTTACTCTGCAGTCTTCAACTGGTTTTACAGTCAGCATTACTTCAAGCTTATTACATTTGTAACAGGATACAAATACAGCACCATTAATTTAATTTTATTTACATTTCAGAGTTATTCAGCTGGAATAAATTGAACACAATTTGATTGAAACTGTCCTGCAGGACTGACTTTAAGCACATTCAACCAGAGTGCTTTATAAATAATGGCAGCATTTAGTACACAAAAGATACCTTATTGGACTGAAGGATTTGCAGGAGTCATTAGCAGATGAGGGAAAAGCAACTTTGCCAAAAAGAGCTGAACACCTCTGCTCTGGAGCCCACTTTTCACTACATGCATCTTCAGAAGAGACCTCTGCTGCAGAGCATGATGACCTTCCATGTACAGCTCTGTCTGTGACCTACAGAAAGCAGTGGCTCAGGTAACTGTTCAAGTGAACCTTGATAGAAAAGGAATGAGGAATATCAGTGGTTGTTTTGCAGTGGCCCTTAGAAATCCTGGTCATTGATGGAGAAGCTGTTGTAAATACAGTTCACAAGAACCGAAAGGCCATCCCTACCTTCCAGATGTGAGTATCAAAAAGGCAGTGGATCTACCTGGGCAGACAGGGCAGTGGATAGGATGAATGGACTCCTGTTTGTCAGTATGATGGAGAGTGGCCAAACCACTGACAAGCTCTTTATAGGCAGCATAGTGAAGGAGGGCTTTCAACAGAGGTTTGGAAAGATAATGAGGGTCTTTCACTGATCTTTACCAAGACTCCTCCCAATAACAGCAAGGAAAAAAGCACAGAAGTATTTCTATTAAAATGTTAACAAGTGAGAAATAGAGACTGACAGAATGATGAGAAGGGAAACGACACTGTCATAGCAAAGGAGAGCTCTTTGGCAGGGTGGGAAGGGCCTTGACAGGAAAGATAAATAGCTTGTGTTTGATGGGGTAAAGAAGAGGAATGTAGTAGAGAGGAGCAAAGAATGTGTAAAATCCTCAAGCTGATGAATTAGGAGGATGATCTTTACAGCAGTATTTTGCAGTGATGTGCACAGACTGAAATTACACTTGGCAAGACCAGAGAGAAGGGAGTTTCAGTTACCAAAATGCAAGACAATTGAATTTTAGTCAGGTTAGATAAGGCTTTCTGATGCTTTTAAATGGGAAGGCTAAGCTACTACCAGCATCTTTCCTATGTTGCCTGGAAGAGAAAGGAAGAGTTCTGAAGCATTTTTTCCTTCTGATTATGTTTGTTTCAATTTTACCTGAATGTGTTTTGTTCCAACTTCTGATAGCCTGCAGCATCCATGAGGCAATCCCATTCACATGTGTGGAGGACATGCTCTCAAAAGCTGTAGGCTGTGGGGTCTTTGGTGCCCTGCCACCTCTCTAGTTGTGTGTCTATCTCCTTTAAGCCCTGCAGGAGAGTTTGGAGGTGTCACTGTTAGGACAGATAAGTAAGATTTGTTAGTGCCTATTTGGTGGTGCCTAATAGGTGGGGACTCCAGGTCAGCCCCCTTATGGAGCTAGCAGAACAAAAAAAGGGATTCTGTTTCAGACTGCTGGGATTTGTGTGATCTGTCACAGTGAGACGTCTGATTATGAAGAAATGAAATTGCTGTGCCGTATCAAACAAATGGACCATATAGTTTAATAATCCCACTGTGATAGTGCCTGGTGAAACGCTTCAGATTAAGTACAAGGAACCTAGCAGAAGACAAGTAGGGAATGACTTGCCAATGGGGGAAGTTTCTTTTTAATTCTTATCAGTTAGCAACTAGCCTAGGCCCTGAAGCAAGAGGGTTTATATCCTTTCATAACAAAAGAAAATATGTATTCTATTTAATGAGAACATCCCCAATTACATTATCCATATAAATGTCTAATCCTGTTTTTAAATCCTACTAATCTCTTAGGCTTAATGTTATCTTATGGGAATGAGCTAATTAGGCATTGTATAAAATGTATTTCCCTTTAACAGTTTTATATTTGCTGCCTTTATTTCCATTGAACATCCCCTTGTCCTTGTATTCTGGGAGGGTGAATAGGAGCACCTATTTTTCCTTCTTTCTACCACCCACATTTTCCACATCCCCGTCAGGGACCTTCTCTCTGACGTACAACTTTCAGTGTTTCCAGACCTTCCCCATTAGAATACCATATTCACGTCATTTTGCAATTTCTGCCACCTGTAGTCGACAGCCTTATTCAGCTTTCTTACCAAAAGAGGAAACCAGAGCAGGGCAAGAAGATTGTGCCATTGACTTAAACAAGGCCATTACTATGACTGCAGACTGGTTTGCCCCATACTCTAGGTAGATTGACATTATTTGCATATTTGATCACCCTGTTATGCCTTGAGCGAGAGAATCCACTGTGCTCTCCCTTGCGGCACCTCAGTTCCCTTGCTGAGCCATTACAGCTCAAGCAAAACCCAGTGAGGTGTCTGGGTGCCCTCCATCACCCCTTCTGGAGGCACTGCCCTGTGCCTGCCAGCGTGGGAACGGACCACTGCCGTCGCCTTCTCCCACGGGTTGCCTCTGCCATCGCTCCATCTCTTGTAGATGTGAGGAGACTCTGGCACTGTCAGATCCACCTCTTACACCTCACTTTCTCCTCTCTTTCCCAAACAGTCAAACAGTGGCCATAGCAGAGATTGAGAACGCATCTTGCTGCCAATCTTTATCAACTTAAAAACTGATCACTTATTCCTATATTTTGTTTCAGCCCTTTTGCAGGTGTTTGATGGCTCTTCCTCTCACCTTTTACCCACCTTGCCTTTTTATCAGTGTCTTGGTTGGGGGTTTTGATATGTGTTTTTAAACGACCAAATAAAATTTGACAATTTGTTCACATCCTATATAACCCTGCAGTGGTGCTGGAGTCATGATAGTAAAGCTTAGTCCTTGCTAGAATATAAAGAGCCTGTATGGAGCAGAATATAGAAATTGTGAAGGATTTCTATATTCTGGATTCAGTACAGCATTTCTTCTGGCTCTCATACAAGCTTCACCACATTGATTTTTTTTTTCAGATCTTATACATGAAGCCAAACAACCTTTCCATTGAACCCAGAAGTAAACTGATCACAAGCCAAAGATGAGTCCTCTCTCTGCAGCTATGTGAACCATTACAGCAGTATTTGTTGAGTGTGCCTTTATTTTTCTGGTTTTAATCTGCAGTATGCTGACAGCCCCAGAAAGATCCTTCTTAATGGACTTTAATAGCAATGCAGCACTAAACTTATATAGCACCTGCCACACCAAGGCATCCCAGTAGACTTCCCAAATAATAGAGTTTAAAGCTTCTGCTTTCACGAGCCAAAGGCAAGGCTCAAGAGAGCAAAATTAAGTTTGGGTTTTAAAATATTGACAATCTTGACATTATTAATTTCAAGAGGGGAATTCATCACTGCTGGAATGGATTGCAGAGGAGAAACCAGAGGAGGATCAGCAGAGACAGCATTGATCAACTTACAACCACACACCGGGATGGGAACCTTTCAAACCCCAGGAATGAAAACCGTTGTTCAACATGCAACAATTGCATGTTTACAGCTGCTTAACCCACTGTAATTAAAATAAGTCATCCAGAAAAGCGACAGGAAGTCTGAAGCCAGGCTCGCTGTATGTAATTTTGAGCTTTCATGCAATACCTTCTATGCAATGGTCTCAAAGCATTCTACAAGTATGAATGGGTTACGCCTCCCTGGTAGCAAAAGCATTATAGTTATTGCAAACCAAGACACATGAAGATCAAATGATCTGTGCAAACGAATTCATAGTAGTACTAATACCAGTAACCCAGGAGCTCTGGTTCTCAGATTCCTCATCTACCCCTTAGAAAATGAAGCTTTCTGAAACTCCAAGGGGCCAATGTGTCACATGCATGACTTCTCTTTCACTTTGGTCCTAATCCTAGGAATGGTTATATATATGCTATTAAGGCTACTATAATGTTAATAACTGTAGCCTTTAACTGGTGTGAAGCAGGTGTCATTTCCTTTCATCAATATGATTTCATGCTTTTAAAGCCAAAGAAGCAGAAGAACCAAACCTTGTGTTTCCTGATCTGTCCAGTCTTTCAGCAATACATGAAACAAGCTGGAAACATCTTGCAGACCACCTAAAACAAGAATACAAGGAGATGCTGAAATGCTTAGAACATTTATGAACACAGTTTAACAGATCCTTGTAAGAGATTTTACCTCCTTTCAATGGAATAGAAAACCTATTTCTTAGCTATCCACGTGAGCTGATGAAAGCTGCTTCTGCACTGTGGCAGCAAAGTTCAAGACAGGTCACACTTTCCAAAAGGAAATAGGGCACATGCTTTCTGAACCAATATATACTTTTTGGTTCCATACCTTTAAAAGTTAAATGCATCTTCAAATGATTACAGCTATCTTCTTATTCTCAAGTTACTTATCACATGTCTAATAAATCTGTGAGCACCAATCAGTGCATCAAGCTACAAATTCCCATTTGAAAGTCCTAAAATATTTTTTATAATGGCAATAAATGATTTTGATTCAGACAGCATAAGTAACTGCAGCTTATAGACATTATGCAAAACTGAGCTTGGAAATAAGGCATTTTTATTTCTCTTCTGTATGATTGCCCTCCTTGATTTTCAAACCATTCTCAGACATTTTGATGTCAGGCAAAAGGTGACATGTAAAATAAGTTGTTGGAAGGAAAGGGTATGACTGAGCAAAAAGTATGCACAAAAAAAGGCAAAAAGAGCTTTTCTCTGAAAGAGGAAGTTTATAACCAAGCTCAAGCAGTGGAAAAAAACTGGTCTGGGGATTCAAAGTATTCTTATCATCCAATATATGAACTCCACCCTTCCCCAAGGTCATTCTCTCCTTCTGCCTCCTAAGAATCCCATTTACAATCATTTTTAAAGTGACTTTTGGGGGTGTGAGGAGGGGCATAGTTCTGACAGCTCTGTCTGCCTAGGAACCAATTAGTGCCCTGCACTTAATCCACACACTTGCAGCATGACTTCTTTTCACCTACGGACAGGGCATCTGGCTCTGTGAACCAAAATGCTGAACTGATGCCCTTGGGCTCTCCTACAGTTGTTTGGTGTCAGGAAAATCCAGCTGGGTAAATCAGATAACAGATACCAAAGGCTCAGTTCTGTCACTTTAAGACAATATAGGACCACAGTTGGTGCTGTCCAATGAAGAAGATACTCTTTGGGTTAAACAGACCCAAAATATGAAGTATTAGTGCTAGTTCCTTCCAGCATTCAGATGGGGAAATGATGAAGAGATGTGTCATTGTAAATACCTAAGCACCACAGAGGCACAGCATAAAACATGAGGCATGCTGCATGGCAGAGCTCCTCTTGGTTCATGCATCAGCCTGCATGAGCCGGTAAACAGGCAGTAAAAAAAGCTGCATGCTATCTTTTCTGTCATCACATCCAAAGCTGGGGCAAACAGCCATCAAGAACAGCTGATGCTGATACTCGGTAAAGGAGGAAATCAGTCTAGGACAGGTCATGGACACCCAAAAGGATCAGACAGCAGAAGGGACAAAGAAAACTCATAGGTATTTTATAGGACTGACATGTCAAGTTGGGTGGCCCTTCCTGGACATGCTGCCACCCAGGCAGGGGGTTTGGCGGGGGACTGAGAAGCAGCTTTTGCACCTTGCAGCTTGAGGGAGGAGAATGGATGCTCACAGATTCTCTGGGGAACAGCTGAGCTTTTTGTCAGGTTTTTCCCAGGGTTGGCACAGCATGGGAGGGCAAGAGAGGGGAGAGGGAGTTTAATAAGTGGGTCCTTTATCTTTTATACATGTAGAGGATTTTATGTATTTCATTCAGGAGCCCAGTACTGATAGGCACTGTCAAAACATAAAGCACCAAGGCAGTTTTGCCTTGATAAAGTTACCAGCCAGGAACAGGGAGCACAGAACAGATCAATATATAATGTGGGAGTCATCGGCAAACCACCTGCTTAACCAATGTCTAACAGCCTGTCTCCAGAAATAGACTACATGAGACAAACACGGGTGTAAGAGACTCTGCAGTAAATAATTATGGATTAAGCTACAGCTAACTACTGATAGTTTGTCTCTCATCTGTTTTTGTACTGCCTCACCTATGGCTGCAGTCGTCACGTGTTTTACTTCAAACTTTATTTTCATCCTCCTGAAAAAACCTAGCCATAGACATCTTGCAGGGGTATAAATTAGAGTCTAGGTTTCAGTGTAAGCTGAACCCAAACTGCACACAGCTGAAACCTAGAGAGCAGAGTTTAATTTTAGTAGTCCTTCAATGCCACTGCAGTCTCCTAAGCCTGTACTTTCCAGCCTCTCTATTGCTCCTCCTTTTCCTCCAGCTTACTAGACGCCACCTGCTTGTTCTAGCAAAGCTGAAACCCAAAATATCACAACATGCTCTGTTCTTTCACCACTCAGCTCTCTTCAACAGCCTGAAGAGATACTACCTGAATGGGTTGCTCACTGGACTGAGTACTCAGCCCTGGGTGCTCTCTGGTGAGAGAAGAGGAAAGAACATGGTTTGGGGAGACACACTGACACCTTCATGAAAACAGCCACAGGAAGCTGGCAAATGAAAGGCTCAAGCAGATGGATGTCCTGTATCGGGGTAGATTAAATATAATTAGACCATGTCACTGTCTGCTTTAGAAGGCAAAGTACTGCGACAGCAAGAGCAGCCACGCGGTTGTCCCACAGCAAGGTGGCTGACAAGGCACATGGTAAAGTGTTGATACGAGGTCAAAGAGAAGAGAGAACAGAGTACCTTGGGAGAGACCTTGGCAACAGGAGGACCAAAAAAGCAGGAACAGACCTTGGGACAGATTGTGTGATTAAGTGGAGCTGGAGATAATTGTATTTTAAAGATCTCCTGGGGAATGGGCTCAGAATAGAAGCAGCAGCAGGGCTGGATCTGCAGCTATGTAGATAGCTATCGCCACATTTGTTAGCATGAAGGAAACGGAGAACTGTGGTCTACATGGGTAAATTTCTTTTTAGCAGGTCAGTGCAGTGTTAGACAGATGTGCCAATACTAGTGGTATAACATTGTCCCCCACAGGCTGTTATAAGTCCCAGGGCTATACTAAATGAAACTGTTGACAGGAATACTAGTCTCCAGAGGTTATTTGTTCACAGCCTGCTGTTTGGGAATAATGAAGGAAGCTGGAGAAGAGATAATTTGTTAAACATCTTCTGGTATCTCAGTTCAGCACCACCTGGATGTTCACCCCAGTTATTCCTTATTCCTGACTGAATGCTTCCCATTTTTTTACAGAGGAGAGACTTGCTGCAAGCTGTTATATTCATAAGCAGGATAAATGGCCAACAGCTGCCAGCTAGCTCTCCCCATTCATTCATATGATGATCAGTCAACAGGTGCTGAAATCTCCCTTCTGAATAAGTAGATGGTTTTCTATCAAAAGCCCAAGAAAAGTTATCCAGTCTCTTGTTTGGGGGTCTACAGGGAAATGTAATTCTAACAGGGTTTCCCTGGGCTGGAGAACTGGTAGAACAGCAGTGGAAATGGGCCCTACATCTGATTGCCTTAATATTTCAAGCTACTCCCCTTGTCTTTTTTCCCTAAATTAATTTAATGAAAACATTTGAAACCATGACAATAGCATAGATGTGGCTGCTGCTGGTAACCAGGCTACTAAAATCTTTTGAACAGGCTAAACAATTAAATAAAGGCATGCCTAGTAAGCAGAAATACTAACTTGTGGCCATACCATGATGTAGGGTTTAATACAGGGTTTTCTTTCTCTCTCTGGACAAAAAATAATATGCCCTTTCATTGTTTTGATAGGACTTGCCACCTCAGCATGGCTAAGGCAGCCGTCCTGACCTTTCAGCAAGAGATTTGTGATGCAGGAAGAGAGATGTAAAAGAACTCGGAGAGAGCAAGGTGCAAGGAAAGTCCAGTGGCTTTGTACATGTGCCTGAGTACCAGGAGGCAGAGAGGGACAGGGAGAGAGGAGACAGGATCAGGGGGAGTGGGGACAGGGAGGTACACAGTATGAAGGGTGTGAAGAGAGGGAACAGGACAAACAAGAGCAGCCGAAGTTTGAAAGGTTCATGGTTTAAATGGCAACCAAGTAAAAACTCCAGCTACAGCTCTTGTGACAGTACCACCTCCCACCGTAGCAACCACACAATCTCCACATCCTGTGAAGCACCTAAGAGTGGGCGATGCTGATGGTGAATTCCTCTCACATGGGAAAAAGTCGCTATTCACTGCCCTGTACACTCTCTCACCACAGGTGCAGACCAGGCACTATGCAAGCCCAGTGAAACACAACCTGGCATCATGGGTCCTTTCACACCAGATGCACTCTTCTGCTTCATTCCTGGTGGTGCATACTGCTTACTGGCAGCTCTGAAGATTTTCAGTATCACATCTGTTATTTTAAAACTTTGTTATGCCTACATAAATTGGTTAGATCAGACAGTAGATCTGTACATATACGTGGGAGAAAGAAGCAGAAATAAGGAAGTTGTACCCAAAACTTGTAATGAAACATCATCTTTTATACATCTATAAATAAGGGTAATGTCTTCCTCTGCCCTTGACAACTGTATGCAGCACCACATCCCCCCATCACAGCATCGCGAAGGCCACCCTGTGATGTCGATAATGAGAACACAGGTCACCCCTTTGTCACTTTGGACCAGCCACAGTGCAGATGAGTGCCTTTGCTGGCTGCCCATGCATGTGTGCAAACCAGCAACGCTTTGAACCCCTTGCTGGAGAACTCTCCGGATCTTCTCACAGATGTTGTGCAGATGCACTGTGCTGCAGTAAATGAGCTGCATCCAGTGGGCTTTGCAGGCAGTGTGGCTGTGCCTTTAGTGCACCAGCTGTGTGTGATAGCACCAGCTCAGCATGTATAAACCACCTGCTCCCAGGTGCTTTGGTTTTGGCATTTAACTTCTTGAACCAGAGCAGTGCAGTCTGGTTTTCTTTAAAAAGGGATACTCAGCTTGCTGTATATATAATGCAGAGTCCCTTACCTGGTTGCTGTAGCCCCTTTTCCTGGCACAGCCAAGGGCCAGGTGAAAGACCCTGGGTGCTAGAGCGGCTATCTCCCTCTCTGCAATAAATCAGCATGGCCAGAAAGTGCTGGGGTAGAAGTGAGAGGGTCACAGTGTGCGGCCTTCCCTCAGGGCCCAAAGTAGGGAGGTGATGTGCACATCCCAGAATGCAGAGAGCCACCACTGAGAATGAGTAATGGCTATCAACACCTACTTCCAATCATGCTATCTGGAGGACTTGTATCACCTCCTGATCGCACGTGTGAATGAGCTCACCTTAAGGAGACCCTCCTACTAATTGCAGGTAACAACAGTACTTCACCAACAAGCACAGTCAGTTCACACCTCAGAGCTGTTGTCTATAAATTGCCTTCGAAAGCTGGTAAAAGTTCCTGGATAGGGTTTTTCAAGTTTTTCTTTGAAACCAGGAAAGCAGAAAGCTTTCTTCCCTGGAGAACTGATTAGGAATAGGCCTACACTGACATGGTCTTAATCCAGCCTTGACTATGAGTAACGGAATAGGAAAACAAAGCAGTTTGTCCCAGATCCCATTTTGAGGTGTTAAAGAGAAACTGTCATATCACTTCAGAAATAGATGTTATTACAGACAAAGCCACTGTGCCAGCTTTTCCCTTGGCCTCCTTAAACCTCTCATGTCCCTGTTAACCACTGCTGGGGGTTTAGTAAAGGAATGAGTAAACTCAGCAGGCAACGCAAGTGACAGTCCTAGCAACAGCAACCAGCTTCAGGAGGCTAATTGAGACAGTAAGGGCTTAAAGATCCCTGCTCAGAAGTCTCTGGTTTTTTATTGCTTCCCAAGAGCTTGCTGATACCTTCTCTTTTCCTATCCTCCTGTTACTCTTCTCCATTGCTATGGTTTCTGCCTGTGGTATTTCACGGAACTATTTTCAGCTTGTTAACCATTGACCTGTCCCCACTACCAACTCCTGTCTCCTCCTGTCAGCAGTGTTCAAGATGTACCCTGTAACCTGTCCCTCTTTTGAAAAGTTGTCTGTAAAATGTAATAATTGTCCTGAAACCCATTTGTAAACCCAAATAGTGACTCATCCTCTCTCTCCTACATGGGATAGGGGTGGTTAGACATACATGATCACCCAGTGTTTCATTCCTGTGCCAGCACTTGGCTGCAAACCTGAGTGTGGGTATTCGCACTGGTCCTCTGACTCTTCACTCCACTCACAGGATCACAGAATGGTAGGGGTTGGAAAGGACCTCCAGAGATCATTTTGTCCGATCCCCCTGCTTGAGCAGGCACACCTAGAGCAGGGGGCACAGCACTGCATCCAGGCAGGTTTTGAATCCACACATTTGTAGCCCATACAGGCCATACTCCCTGCTGAATTCAAAGACCTTCGGAAAGTGAAGTTAAGAAGCTGCAATGAGTCTGTTTCCATGTCCGCTCCCCACTCCAGGACCTTTAAATCCCCCACCTGTGCACAAATACTTACAGCCACTTTCCCTCCCACATGCTCATAAGAAGTCCTCCCTCTAGCAGGACTGACTCCAGGACCATCTATGTACTTGGGGTGTATGTTATATGCTACGCAGTCTGGGATAGAGAGTCCCAAAGACTTTGAGACAGGGCTTGCCATGCCTGCTTCTGCAGGAAGGAAAAGGAGGGCTGCTGCTTGTACTACAGGGAGACATCAGCCCCCCCAGCAGCAGCCCCACAGCATACAGTCCATCCCCCTTTCTGCACCATCAACAGAGCTGTGCAGGAACAAAATGAGGACCAGCAGCTGGAATCTCATGGCTGCTCACACTGTGGTCATGCAGCTCAGGAGCTGCAGCTTCTCTCTCACCCAGTCTGCTCTCCGCTTTCTGTCTCATCTACAACTATAATGTTGTTGTGCAACTCAATTTCCTTCTCTTGCAACCGAGCCAAGGTTTCTCCCCACGGCTGGTATCTTGTCAGAAGCTTCTCCCTAACCACTGCTTCACTTCCAGATTCCTGGTCCTAACTGTCCCAGTTTCCTGGAAACCATTCTGTCACAGCTTGCTGCTCTGGTTTCTTATCTGCTGCTTTGCTCTCTAGGTTCTCCGCAAGTTTCTTGCCTGACTCCGAAACAAAATGGAGTATCCTGGTTTCAGTGGTAGCCTGCTAAAGTGAAATGCTTTGCAGCTTGACAGAGGGAGATAAAGAGATCCTCTGCTGCGTTTCTAAGGAAAAATCAAAACCTCATCATTCTCCTTGCTAGCTTCAAAGAGCACCATCTCCTCACCCTCCAGCATGTACCCCAGCTCCTCCAAACCAGAGCTGCAGCTCTCCCCTCCAAGTAAAATACTCCTTCAGATCTCAGCGTTTCCAGCCTGGGAAGAGGACAGCAGAGCACTCTGTAGCGGGTGTGTTACTGCAGGAGGCAGGACGGGACTCTCCAGCAGCCCCTCATTGACTCACCTCCTCTTCCTCCCTCTTCAGCGTCTGTCCAAGGCCGGTGGCTACTGCCCTGGCGTGGGGAGGACCAAGCTGTTCAGGGCCCTCCAACCTTTCCTGCTTGCATTCTGCCATCACCTTGATGCAACAGGCAGAGTGGGAAACACTGGGGCTCTCTGGCAAGATGGAGGGGTGGCTCCCAGGCTGGGCACAGATTTAACAGGGTGGGGCAGCAGGTTTGAGCACCACCACAAACACTGGTCAGCCCAGCAGATGCTCCTGTGTGGCATGACAGTTGTGGCTGGCCGCACAGCATCCCTGCCCACCAGCCTGCAAGTCCACCTGGAGTCTGCCCAGCCATTTGTACTCAACAGCTGGGGAAATGTTTCTCAGAGGAGTTGATCTGAAAGGCAAGGGAACTGAGCACAAATGTGGCAGCTCAGTTGTACGGCATAAAGGAAAGCCGTCAGTGTGCACGCAGCAGGGGAAACTGTGCCATGGGTACAACTGTTAACACTTTAAACTTGTTTTATAACAGTGTCAGACAAATTTGAAACAGCTGCTCGGTATGCTCTTCATTTCCAGCGGCAATGTCTTTTTTTTTTTAACTTGCTGTAAAAGAAATTGGTGCTGCTGCTGTTTACAAAATTACCCAAGCTGCACTTACGACTTCTAAGTTCTGATCTTGCTGATCAGAAGTTATGATCACATGGATACCATAAGATCAGGGTTTTCTGAGCTAAAGTTGGTGCCACAGCCCTGACAAAGCTAAATGTTGGATACGTTATGGAGGGGTGCAGGCAGGGGCAGCAAGGGAGGACTGAAGGCTCCTGTTTCACATTCTCTTAAGACCTTTTGTCATTGAACTACAGAGCACTTTCTCATGCCGCTGAGCAATTAAGCCTCCCTGACACTGAGGCGTTTATGAGGGAATTACCGCTCATCTCAGCCATGCTCAGAAACACCAGGTCAGAAGTCTGAGAATTGATAAACCTATTGAGATGCCTGGAAATACATTCAGCTGCCGAGTCCCTGGTCTGACATCTTCAGAGCAGCGGAGGAAAGAGCAGAAATAGATTATATTCAAACAGATTGCCAGGGGCAGGCACCTTCCAGCATAATGAAGGCTGGATTGTTTTATATTTATACAAGATGAGGCTTTTATTATGTTTGTTTATCTGTGCTGCACTAGGATCCAGAAGACCGAGGTGCAGACAAAGTCCCTTTGCACTAGGCATCATGTAAATGCTGAAGAGAAGCCAGGTAAAGAAAACAGAGGAAATATATAAAAATCATTGATCTTTTACCTTCCCATTTAACCATATTCTTTTGGCCTAGGCTCCTGTTTTAAATGGAAGGACATGTATAGTGCTTTATTTATTTTTACCTCCTTAATTTGTAAACCAAGTCGTCACATCAGAGATGATTTGGGACACCACTGTTAAGTGAACCTGGACGCTGGGGCAGAGGAGGCAGATCTTGGGGGTTGCTAAAGGAGCACCCAAGGCACAAGCTCTGGAAGAGGGCACAGACCCTGCACTGGTTGCTATATTGGGAGTTGAGTGATATGAATGCTATTACTAGATCTGCAGGCGCCTTCACGTGTGACCCCGAGCAGCTTGTTTCACTTTCCAAGGCTACTTTCCTCCAGGTAAAATTGCTGTAACTGTTTACCTTTTTTAAAAAAAGTGCTTGGAGATCATTTGCTAAAAAGGGCTTTCAAAGGCTAAGAATGGTCTTTGCTGAGTCTGCTATCCATCATCAGGAAATGCCTAGCACACTGTGATCATCATTACACATTCATAATTCTCATGGTTTATAATGATAATAAAAGTCTCGGCTTATATAGAACATCTGCAGGCTTATTTTTCTGTGAGTGATTCCAGTATTAGTCACTGTCACCTCTGTGGGGGGTCACTACCCGTTTGTTTTCTAGGCACCCTCTCTGCTTTTATTAAATCATGCCTATTGTTTTGATTTTTTTTAAATTTTAAATATTTTATCTGGCAATTTTAGACTAGCCTAGAATGTTTGTTTAATTGCATCCCATTTTTTGCATTTGTGCTTTTCTCAAAGTGCCCTGGATTATATAAGGGGCAGGAAGGGGAAGTAATACATATGTGAAATAAATAAAAGTATTATTAATAATAATTGCCTCTGGGTTAGTCACGTCCATGCAAATTGCACTGGCTGTGTTAAGTTTTCTCTTTTACCTTGGACCCTCCATCCAGCCATTATTTGCCAAGAAATGGCACTCTCTTATTCACAGTAATAATAACAGCAGCAATTCCTCATTTCTAAAAATGCTATCCAATAAAGATTCATTTACCAGACTGCCCATGAGATTATTATTGTTTCCATTTCAGAAAATGAAACTGAGGCACAGAGAGACTTAAAATAACCAGGAGAAGAATGTCAAAGTCCTGACTCCAAATTCTGTGCTGTAACTATTTAAACTTGTCCTTTAGTTTCAAACGTATGTTTTACATTTTAAAAAGACATAGCTATGAAAACCCTCTAATCTACATGACTCATAAGCTGATAATTCATGGCTGGTTACATTTTTTTTTTTATTATTTTTGCTTTGACAACACAACCAATGTTGAGAGCCAAGATGAACTCAGCTTGCCTTCTTTAATCTGGAGACTTCCTCCAAGCAGCAAAGAAAACTGGAGTCAAATTCATTGAGGCCAAAGCTAGAGGCTAAGGTGCAGGCATGTCTCTCTTCAGACTGCTCGCACTGACACCTAACTTAAACTAAATGAATAAGCAAATCTTGAGGCATTGAGCTGGATCACACCCTGCTATGCCAGGTGCGTACAAAAACCAGGATATGCTTTTCAAATGTAGAAAATGAGATGAGCTATGCATCGAAGAGCAGGCATTTGAAAGCCTGGCAGCCTTGGTCCCGATTCAGCCAGACTTGGGCAGGGTTCAGTCACCTGTTCCGGGGTCGCATCTGTGTTGCTGACTTGCTGCAGGTTAATGTCTTCATGGTCTGTAGCCTATGCCCCAGGCTGTAGTGAATCATTGTAATTGTTCCCCTTATCATTAGCTATGACTATAGCTCAGAAATGTCCTCTCCGCTGCCCTTTCCCACATGCTCATTTTATTTTTCAGCCTCAATACAGGATTTAACAAGAATGATCTTCCAAAAGAAAAGATCTCACCAAGAATATCTGCCTACTGGAGAGGAATAAAAAGTGGTGATTATTTCAATCAGTTCAAGAGTCTCTAACAGATTGGCACCACATGAGTCACTTTTATCATTTTATGGTAATTTAGATCTCAGGATGAGAAGGAAGAGGTACAATACTTGTGACATTCTCCACCTGCTCCACTTTACACTTGTGCACGTGTATCTCAATTGGGCAATCATGTTTATAGTAAAATAAACAACCCCCAAATGTACTGATTATATACAGGTACAACCTTTTCTAGTATATCTGAAAAAAAAAAAAAAGGAGCACTTGAGAAACAATGGTATTTAATTGTGGCTTCTAAATCTGGTGGGGTTTTGCCTCCTGATCCTGTGAGGTCTGTTAACCTTGTCTAATCCTGCAACGGGGCCCCACCGAGAACGAGCCAGAAGTGCCTCAGTGAGAGGTAAAAATCAGACTTCACCAGTCTCCATGTATGTCCTGAGCATTTCTCCCCTTAGAGACATCTCTTTTACATCTTTTACTAAACTCTGTCTGTCCCGCTTGCAAATACCTTCCATTTTTTTTATAAATTTAAACATGAATGTATGGTTATGATCTCTCTCCAAATGCAATTGCTCCATGGCCAAACTGTAAACACTAGATTTTGTATTTCAGTATCTGCAGGCTGTATTTTGGTTGTTCTTCTCCGCATTTTCTCTGATTTGTCTGCAAAAAGATCCCTGAAGAAGAGCTGCAGGGCCACTAGAGTCCCATTAGAAGGATTAGCACCTTTCCCATCTATTTCATGCATTCAGATATGCAGAACTAAAATTACATCAGCTATTCTGTTGTCATATAGTGAAACTGTTGCTCACTAGTCCTCTTCTGGCATTACTGTTTTTCAAGTTACTTTCCTATCACTAAGTAGGCTTCCCCCCCTGCCCAATGCATGTTTACAATGCATATCTGCTTCTCCAGGTTGAAACACGCTTTGCTGTATCTGGATCATGTGATGACTTTCTGCATATTAATATTCCCAACCCTACCCAACTAATATGCTGCATATCCCTGCATATGCTTCCTAAGTGCTGTTTATCCATTTGTCTCTGTATGCTTATACATTAGTTGAGAAAGCGTCCAGGGCTTAGACTCTTTGGGTGATAAAAAGGCTAGAGAAAACATCAGTTAGCGCTGAAACTCCTCAGGGAGCCAGAGGCCTGGCTCAACAGGAGATCTGTTGGAGGAAGAGCCCACACCCTCAACAGAGGCTGTGATGCTCTGTTCACAGCTGCGTTCATCTGAGATCAGCTGAACCAGTTTTCTCCCTGCCAGCCTCTGAAAAAGCATCGCACACCGGTACTTCCCCTTGCTGTCACGTTGCACCACAAAAACACACTTTCTGGTGGCTGCAAATGGATGGATATGATTAGAAGAAACACGACACAAATCAAAACATTAAAGGGTTTAGAAAAGTAGGTATAGATTAAGATTAATGCATCAAATTTTCAGGAAACAATGATGAATGGATATATCAGTAATTTAAATTTTGTGTTGTTTAAACGAAGTTGGAAATACGATGATTATACAAAACCCGTGTTGCAAAAGTCATACTTAAAAAAAAACCCAAACCAAATATAGTATTACAAACATATGACATGACAACATGAAAGCACACAAGCTCCCTCTGCTCCATCCCACAGTATTCAACTGTACTATAATTCTAAAGATTTTCCCCCACAGATTATTCCTCCTTAGGGCATTAGGAGTAGGCAGAGTTAGAGTTGTTCAGGTGTCATTATCATCATCACATGCTTAATGTGTGTTTGCTTTGTGCGATAACTTTATCCCTAAACTCATGTTTTTCTTGTGTTTTAACTTTGGAGTGAATTATCACACCACTTTTTAAAAATCTGAATTGCTCGGAAAACTAGAACGTTGCCATTTTCCCAACGCAACTACAAAATCAAGAAAGGTTTATTTGAAATGACACAAGAGTACTGAGCAAAGAGAATGCTTCTACATGCCATTTGTAGTAGAATCATAGAATGATTTGGGTTGGAAGGGACCTTTAGAGGTCATCTAGTCCAACCCCCCCTTGAAGGCTATACTTGAAAGCTAACTCAACATGAGCTCACTTTAACAGCCAGTAAGGACATACAAACTAACAATCAAATCATCTTTAAAAAGCCAGTGTGTACTCATCTGAGGGGAATTTACAGCCTCCGATAGCAGTACAGGTAGCCAGCACGTAAGAGAATTTTAATTTTCAGTTGACTTACTGGCTTAAAGGGCTGAGTTATTGAGGCCAGGGCTATTTTGTTCAAGTACTCACTCCTCCTGGTGCACTCAGCAGCGCTGCCTCAGCAGCTAGGCTCCTCAGGAAGATGCGCCAAGAGGGAGCTCTCATGCTTGGGTGCACAGGGTGGCATGCAGCCACAGACACTTTAAAGAGTGCTGGGAGTTGGACCAGTTAATGTGTCAATGAAAACTCTCACACATGTCCTATCTCTATCATACCACGTTGGTCTTACACTCAGTAATGTATTGCATTCAAAGTTGCTGCTGAGGAAGAGCAGCGACTGGTTGAGCTGCTGAAGCATTAATGGCCCGCTTGATGCATCAACAGGGAGTCAGATAACCCCAGACTCAAAGGTCAGATAAAACAACCGTTATCAGTAAACTCTGTGGCAAACCAGTCTCTTCAAAAGAAGCCTGTTTACATGATTTCAGTTAAATTCCAACTTTTTAAATAAAAAGTTTTAAGCATGTGTATATATGAATTTCGTTACTACTTTTTTCTCTGTCATGAATTAATTTTACACAAAATTCTTTAAGAAGGTTAACATTCAAGTCAAAAGGCCACTGGCAGAATTAGTTGTTCACAAAGACCTACATACTCTGGACTTTGTTAAGGATGTTTATTATTTTCGATGTTAGATAACCTTGGTTTTAAGTGCAAAGCAGAAATCAAAGTATACAGCACCTCAGGAATATATCAAAATTCCGCTTTCATTACTGCCACGCCAGTGTTTTTCCATATAGCATTTCCCACTCAGATCAAAAAGCAATTTCTAGCAGGGGGTCAGCAACATTTCCACTTCACAGACAAAGCCAAGGCACAGCAAGTGCAAAACTTGTGCAAGGCCACCTGCTAAACCTGTACCAGAAGCACAATCCCCATCACTCAGCCTTCAGGTCCAGAGGCTGGAAATTCCCCTCTCCGCCCCTGTCCCTCGAAGGGTGGCAGCCGGCCATCGCCTACGCGCCCAGCCGCTGGAGGCTTCCCTGCTTGCCACGCCTGACCTCTCGCAGGTCCCCTTCTCTGGGGCCAAAACACGAGGGCCAAGGCGGTCGAAGGCCTTCTCCCGGCTTCAGCCAGCCCTCAGCTTAGCGTCCCCAGGCAGCGAGGGTTGGTTACCACAGGCAAAGAAACCCCCGCGTACCCCCCCCCC
>VZTV01106218.1:3118-33482 GCA_013400875.1 Anhinga rufa | reverse complement strand
CTCATATAAAATTCTAATCCTTGTTTCAGTATTACTATGTTATTTGTCTCAAAATTATTCTTTAGATGAGATGTAGATTATATATTAGATGAAAACGGCTTTATCTTGTATGCATTTTTATTCTATTGCTTTGTAATTTCCTTCAGTATTCCCTCTTCTCATGATCTGAGACAAATTAAATAGGGCCATGTAACCTCTGCATAGCTTAAAGTGCTGGTCTGGTAAACATTTGTTGTTTTCAAAACAAGCATCCCCATATTTTCTCTTCTCTTTGCAATCAGTATAACAGTTAGAGAGTATATGTTTTCTATGTTTCAGCTGTAGTCTTTCCTGATTGTCTAAAGCTGTGCTTCTGGCCAGGCCTAGCAGCACCCTTGTCTTTTCAGAATTGACTCTCTTGTTGCTATTTCTCCACCTAAAGCCATTTGGAATTCAGAAAAGAAGCACCAGGTCTGTAAGACATCAAAGGATCCCCATTTGCAGGGTTTGCTCAGGCACTAACTCACTTGGACTGTAGGATATGATTTGCAGATTCATATGGGAGACTACAGGCGCTCTGAGATAGGAACTAATGCCATAAAGTCCTTTATCCCACAGCGTTTTCATGGCTCTTACTCACAGGGCTGGTCTGACACCAATGATAAGCAGGACCCGCAGAGCAACGCGCTTGTGTAGGTGCCACTTCTCAATAGCAATGGCCATCAGAAGGCCCCCAATAAAAAGCATATTGGTGTCCTTCAGATACTCCCTGCAGACCTGTAACATGGAACAAGGGAGAGAAAAACAATGATAAGAAGCCGATGTTTAGAGAGAAGGCACATCCTGAGGGAGGATCTTGTCCCAAAGACATTAGCATGCAGTAACTCTGCATTGCATCTAAACAGCAGATTTGCTTTGATTTCAGATTAGCAGCCCCACCCAGAGTTCACCCCAGGCTCCAGTAAGTTCTGATCCATGGAGAGGACAGACAATTGATTCCCTGTGTGACGACAGTGCAATTTTCTCCTCTTTGTACCACGCTCTGGAAATCACCCTGGAAATAATCCCACAATAAGAGAAGCTGACCAATAAACACATAGGCAAACACATATAGAGTAAGATCTCTTACTGTTGTTGAGTCCATGATATTCATTAGTGGGAACAGCAGGACAGGAAAGAGAGCTGTGACAGCCAACGGCAAGGCTTCCGTGCACCAAAACAGTGCCATCACTATGATAACGTAACCGCATTGGGCCTCCTGACAGAAGAAGAGTACATGCAATCAGAACAGACCATATATCTCACTTAGGCTTTGAGAAGGCAACATCCCTTAATTATATTTATTGCCTGATAAAGAGATTTGGGAAAAGATTATTTTCTATCTTTCTCTCCCATCTATCCTCCTACCTGTGCAGATCCTAATCAAACGACAACCTATTCCACAACCTTGTCAGAACTGTGAGGAAAAGATTGGGGCCTCCAATGGGGGAAACCAAGAAACTTAGGAAAGGAGACAAACTGATGACTCTGAACCCTTTGTGATAATGTATTGGCAGTCCCTGCACAGTCCGCTTGATTTTGCTGGTAGTGGTATTTCCTTTTATATATATTTCTGTCTTTGAGTTGCAGAAGTAGTTACTGATCCAGTCACGGTTTCTCCAGCTTTTTCTTCGCATGTTTCAGGATGTGGCCCACATGAACCCCAGCTAATGTCAACAGCCTGGATTCCTTGTACTGTAAATACTTTTATCTGTTTTTCATTGGATTATTAGCTTAGCACAGACTTTGATAGGCTCGCTGACAAACGAGTCAGGTCACGGATCAGTTTCAGCTTCCGCTGGCTTTGACTTGTTTCTTTGAAGAAAGTAGGATCCCCTATTTCATGTGACTCTCTTTCTGAGAAAACATTAATTTAGTTCTGCTTTGGATAACCACTCCAAATTTTATATAAAAATATTTAACTCAGTCCCATACACTAAAAAGATTCAAAATAATGTGTCACAACAGATTTTCATATGGCTGGGCTGGTGAAGAAAGCAAGGAAAAGTAACATTGCAGGTTCCAGTGTCTTCCTCATTTTGGAACTAGCATAATGATGGGTGCCAGAAAATCCAAAGGAAGAAAAAAGTGGTTGTGTGGTCTTGGATGAAGGATGTCCACTAAAATATACTGGACAGTATGAATGAAAATGTAGTGATGCTTATTGAGAAAGCAATGAAGAGATGGAAATTGTAATGGCTAGATGACAGAGAAGTAAAGTGAGGAGCTGGAATAGTGGCTGGCAAGATCAACCTTGTGACGCTTTAGAACATGCTCAGGACTTCTGAACATGGCATGGAAGTTACAGAGCTGGTGAAGGGAAAGGATGAACAGGGGAGCTGAATAGTCTGGAGGAAAGAAGGTAGCAATCTAGGTGGTAAATTACCAAAGCAGCAGGTTTGGAGAAGTAAAGCTGAGAGAGAGTCATGAAGAGACAAACTTTCTGCCTTTCTGAACCTTATTTTTGAATGAGAGCAGTAAGAACCTTAATTATACATCCTCTCAAGCACTGAAAGCAATTTTCCATTTTGATAATCCTCTTTTCCCCATTTTTGTTGTTAAGAGATGCCAGTGGGTGCCTTTTGAGAGATCCTAGCAGGACTTTGGAACGTATATCATAGGCACTGTGCTATTCTCTTCCAGCCTGCTGAGAACAGGCTCACAGTAAAAGCTGGACTAAGGCTTTTCACAAAGTCAGTTGTCCTACAAGGACGTTCCTCTGTCTTTAGACAAAATCTTTAGTATTGTCTGCTCTCACTTGCAATAGCTTAGTGTCCGGTGCTATGTCATTATAGGACAGGTTAGTAGCTCAACAGAATAGAAAAATGTGAAATCCCATCCTGTAAGGTGTCTGCTTACAGTTCTGTTTACAGTGCTGAGGCACCAGCTTTTCCTGCTTAGCAGTACCACGAGGCGCAATTCTAACACAAGAAATCTTCTTACAGGTTGCAAAGGGAAAAGCCCAGGACCTTTTACATTTTTGTGGTGTAGCTGGCTACATAGAAACCAGAGAGAGACTTTTTCAAAGAGGAACTGAACCAAGACTGCCAGATTGTTCCACAGGCAATACCAAGGACGTATTGTATGGTAACAATGATTCTGCAAGTAAGTTTGAACTCGTGGCCTCAAGACAAAAAAAACCAATCTCTCATTCTGGCTACTTGGAACTTTTCTGACCCAGATTTCTTTTAACTTAAGTAACTCTTTTGCCTATGGAAAGTTAACTAGCAAAAAAGTACTTCTGTGTTTCTTCTTAGTAAGTTTTTAAGTGATAGTTTAAGCTATTTTGTTTACATTGCGAGGGAATAGGAGGACATGCCTGGTCACTCACTTGCAGTCCTCCAGTTGTAGCACTGAAATCTCTGGTAACACTCAGAAAAAGGGCTGTGAGGAAGAAGGAGTTTTGGGACAGGCTGCACAAAAAGACAGGGAAAAGCTAGTGGAGTGAAGAGGGAAGCTTGGCAAAGGAGAGTAGAAACTGGGAGTCAGCAGGGACTGGGAGACAGGCAGGCAGGCTGGCAGAGACCAGAGGAAAGAGCTGGGACTTGACATCCAAAGAGCAGCAATGGGAGAGGAAGATTGGGACTAGCTATTTAATGAAGCTGGGACTGTAGTAAGAGACCTGAAGACCAGAGATTAGATCTGTCTGCATGAAGAGATTGGTAGTGGGAGAAATAAGCCAGAGTGAAGAAGCACAGCAGAACACTGGCAGGCTGCCTGCTCACAGTGCTATATTTAAATGATCGATGTCTTAGAAATACCTGTCCCACTACTACAGGTTTTTGTAGTTAACTTTTTCTGAAGGAATCCTAAGCAAGGTGTCTTCCAAAACTTGACATTTTTACATTTGAAATCATTGTTTGGAAAGATTATTACACATATATGCTAAAAAAGGAGTGAAATACATATTATTTTTTCCTTATGTACCAGAATGCCTTGTCCATCTGGCCAAGAAATATGCCCCTTCTACCCAGCAATGACAACAAGGAAAAAATTAAAAGCAGATGTGGACTGGATACTTTTAGAAAATCAGAAGGGGGATTAAAGTTGAGCCTTAGATTGTAACTTAGCTTCACACGTATGAGCTTCAGCATAGAAAGTCCTCTGCTCAACCAGTTAGGTGTAAAGGAAAAGTTACAAAACTGCATGTCACTGAGCATTCTTCTAGAATATGCAATCACAGATGTATCTGTTCATCCATCTATGCCCTATTGCTTTTATGTTCCCCCACTATCAGTAGTAAAAGGGGTCTGCTCAGAACGAAAAAGCTCTTCAAGCAATAAATGAAGGAAGTGCCTCTGAGAAAGAATCTGTATGTTCTCTTCAGCTCTGTCAGTTAAAAGGAACAACTCTAAGGAGAGATTTGGAGATTTGTCTCTTAAATTCAATTTTAAAAGTTCTTACCTTGGTAGGAACAGCCAGAGGCAGAGGAAGAAATAAAAGGGGTACCAACACTATGATCAGGTATTTCCTGAAGGCTAGGGTCATCTGCAAGAAGCCAGCCATGGTGCTGGAGCTAGCCCAGTGCTGAAAGGTCTGAGGTCTGCGGCTGGAGACTATATAAACACTCGGGAATATTAACCATTGACCTCAGGAGGTTGGGTGTTGTTTTTGGAACTGTAATTGGAGAAAGAAGGAAGAGAACAAAGAAGGGAGGGGACAGAAAAAGAGTGTCAGACCAGGAACTTTTCTAAGACAGTCTTCCTGATAACTGGTAAATCCAGGAGAGAATTAACTCCTTGTGGACCATGTTAGGTTCATTAGAAGCATCCTGAAATGACCTATGCTCTGTTTAAAGAATGCTAATGTTTTGGTTGCTAAGAATTCCTTCTTTGGCTAGATACCATTATTACTTCTATAAAAAAAGAATCATAGAATCATGGAATGTCCCAAGTTGGAAGGGACCCGCAAGGACCATCGAGCCTGACTGCTGTCCCTGCACAGGACAGCCCCACATTCACACCCTATCTCTGAGGGCCTTGTCCAAGGGCTTCTTGAACATCGCCAGGTTTGGTGCCGTGACTGCCTCCCTGGGGAGCCTGTTCCAGGGCTCCACCACCCTCTGGGGGAAGAGCCTTCTCCTAATATCCAACCTAACCCTCCCCTGGCACACCTTCCTGCCATTCCCTTGGGTCCTAAGAGAGACATCTCCCTCCATAATAGGTTGAAAATTGTAAATAAATAGAGTACTGAAGAACACATCTGCATCTGTAATACTTAAATACAGAGATTAAAAACATCTCTACAAAATGTTATATAAACATCATTATATCTGCTGTGAAATTCCTTGGGTAGCAAAATCCACTAGAGCAGAGCTCCTGTCACCAGATGCCACATCAAGTCCCCATGCAGAAAGGGAATTACAGTCCTTACCACCTGAGAGCAGGGACACCCGTCTTTATGCAGTCCAAGGATGACCCTCGTGACCATTTGTTTTATTCTCAAAGAGCAATAGGGGAAACGTTAAGGCCTGGTCAGAACTCGGTTCCTCCCTCGCGGCAGCCCAGTATGTTGTAAGAGAGGTTCAGGGCCAATGAGGGAACCTGGTAACTCTTCCTGACATAGCCTGTTATAGCTCGGTGGATTGGGAAAGACTTGGCTACAGTGCATCACATTGCAGACATTGGGCTGTTTTTTCACCTTTCTGATCGTGCAGGTTTATAGGCACAGCTTTGGTAGCTTGTAGGGTGTTTTGGGAAAAAAAAAAAAGTGCTACTGGGAAATTAGCAGCAATTCTTGTCCCTGTTCAAGAAACTTCCAAAATGCAAGCACTGAATTACTGGATTCTGTAAATACGCTGGAACGGAATTGAATTTTTTAATTCCAGAGGGAGTGTCTTGTTAATGTCACTTTGATGTCTTTATTGGGTAGATCTTGCAAGCACATGCTTCAGATAATGATGATGACATTTCCATTTTATTGGTATAAATTGTCATAGCTCTGTTTTCAGCTTACTTAGGCAGAGAGAGAGAGAAGCACAGACATTAGGTCATCTGATCTCAGCTCCATAAAGAGCTTCTGTTGTTTCTCTCTCCCATCCCTTTTCTGCTGGGGCTTGTTTTCTTTCAATAACGTTGATAAAAAACCAGTGGGGTTGTCAGAGCTGTCAGGCTTGACTTAGGCACATTGCTCACAAGAAACAGCTTCATGTTAAATAACTGCTGATCCTGAGCTTTAGCATTCCACCCTTGGTACAAAAAGAAACAGCTTTCAAATAAATTACATCTCCCCCCAAGTTTGCATCCACTTAATGTTGAATTAGTGTCTGAAAAAGTGCAGTGACAAAATCAGCCAATGACAAAGTAATTTTTCTATTTTCTGCTCCTAGGTCCTAAGGTTGCAATCAAAATCTAAAAGGAAACCTCTTGTTTTCACATCTCTAGCACGAAGGTTGGCTTCCAGCTGCAGCCTTGCCTGTGGGCTGGAAGTAACAATGCAGAAGGACCTCAGCTGAGGAATCGTGCCTCTTCTTTAGGAGCAGCACATCCACAGCAATTGTTTCCACTGCCACGTGAATCCTGTTGCTGTCAGAGATGCCCCTGATGAGCTCTGTAAGCGTGTTACTGCAAAATGAATGGTTTCTGTCTGCAGGGGGACTTGTTAGAGCTTCACCTGTAGCCCATTAACACTCCCTCAGTGGTGCTGAAGGAGGGATGCCAATTTACATTAATTTGGAACTGCTCCAGTGTACATAAATGGGTTAATCTAATACGCTTAATTGCGTTCTTTGGATTTAAGGAACAACTTGGTCTTTGCTTACTGATCTGCTCTTCGAGGCAGACCAGACCTGACAGGAAACCTGACAGCGCAGCCAAAGCTTCTTGTGTGTTAGAGTGTGTAAGTTATTTTGTCCTTTAGAAAAATAAGTGTTTTCTAATGCGCTGTGAATTCACAGAAGTGATTACCCATTGCTAATTACATTTTTTCTNCCGCCGCCCGCCGCCCGCCGCTGCCGCCCGCCGCTGCCCGCTGTCGAGCCGCTCCTCTTCCTGGCCACCCTGTCCCTCGGCCTGCAGGGCCCACTCGCCACCCAGTACCTCTGGGACCGGCTGGGGGCTGAGCGTGGCTACAGCGGCCCCAACACCACCAGCCCCACCGGCTGCAGGAATGACAGCGCAGCTGCCGACCCCCTGCGGCAGGTGGGAGAGTGGGACGGGGAGCGGGGTGCTGCCGCCTCCCGGGGCGCTCCTCTTGGGTGCTGCTGGCCTGGGGCCTCAGGTGCCCATTTCTCTTGCAGGAGGTGGAAGCGCTTGTCTCCCACTGGAGCCTCTGTATCAACTTGGGAGGCTTCTTCGTCGGTCTCTTCTCCGTGACTCTCTTTGGACCATGGAGCGACAGCGTGGGCCGCCGTCCGGCACTCATCCTGCCAGCAGTGGGTATGGCCATGCAAGCGGCCATCTATCTTCTCGTCATGTACCTGCAGCTTCATGTTGCCTACTTTCTCCTTGGACGTATTTTGAGTGGCCTCATGGGAGACTACAACCTGATCCTGGCCAGCTGTTTCGCCTACGTGGCCGACACCAGCGACAAACGCGCACGTACATTTCGCGTCGCCATCCTCGAGGCGTGCCTCGGCATTGCGGGCATGCTGGCCAGCATCGGCGGTGGCCAGTGGCGCAAGGCACAGGGGTACATCAACCCCTTTTGGCTCGTGCTTGCTGCCAGTCTTGCCGCCGCTCTCTACGCTGCTTTCTGTCTTCAGGAATCAGTGAAGCAGCAGAAACCAGCCAAGCTGTTCACACTCAGTCATTACAAGGCTGTCTACAGGCTGTACACAGCCCCAGAGCACTTGAGCTCCAGGCGGAAGCTCGCTCTTTACTCCCTGGCTTTCTTTCTTCTTGTCACCGTACATTTTGGAACGAAGGACCTCTTTGTTTTGTACGAGCTTGGCTCCCCTCTCTGCTGGGCTGCTGATCTCATCGGGTACGGCTCAGCTGCCTGTTACCTGGCTTACCTGAGCAGCCTGGGAGGGCTGCGGCTGCTGCAGCTCTGCCTTGAAGACACCTGGGTGGCAGAGATAGGATTGATCTCTAATATTTCTGGACTGGTTGTGATTTCTCTTGCTACTACGACACCACTGATGTTTACAGGTGATGCCGAATTCTTAAATCCCAATATCCCAGGCTCTTAGCTTAGAGGTGCCAGTAGATGCAGGAGGGCAGTGTGACACCTCTGGGAGTTCGAGCACGTGGAGGAAGTTCTGCCTCCGGTTCAGCTTGTGTACCGAGAAAACTGTGGCTAGCTAACAGCAAAGTTGGCCAAACACTGAAGTTGAAAGTGCAACCATATAGTTTGTAGAATATTAGGTTTCCCAGAAGCTGTATTACACTGCAGACACAGACTAAAGTGCATTGTGAGATGCAGGAGGGTGAACTGGGCCTAAACATAGCAGGGAGAAACTGCCTGGAGCTACAGATTTCTGGGACTGACTTTGGAGACTTTATTTGTCAGCTGAGCTTTCCGTAATGTGCTGTATCTTGCTCACAGGTTATGGGATTATGTTCCTTTCCATGGCAGCCACTCCAGTCATCAGAGCCAAGCTCTCCAAGCTGGTTGGTGAGATGGAACAGGGTAAGGAGTTAGCTGCTATGCCTAAGCCAGATCCTGAAACACTGTCTTCTTGGAACATTGAAATCAAACTGCTTTGGGAGGTCAGGACTTCCCTGGCTCCTTTGCACTCCTGTGTGGGTTCATTCATCCATCTGTTCATTTCCAAAACAAGCTTTTACAAGGAGATTAAAATGGGTTATATGACAAGCAGAAAATAGTGGTTTCCCTGACCATGACTCTTTTCTGTAGATCAGTAACAGTGGGAAGAAACCTAGTGTTGTTAGAGGGTTATATCATTGACCATGGTGAAAGATCATGGATAACCCATCGGAGGAGCATATTTGCCTTTCATCCAGTAATTTGAAGAGCTTGCACATGGTGTTAAACACTGCATAGGAATGCCTCTGCAGCCAGACAGCGGGGAGAAGGGGATCGAGGTGGGGAAGGCTGAAAAGTGACTGCACAATTCATGTTTCTTATATTAGAATGAAGGCGGCACACACTTGATACCAGATTTATGATGCTAAATCTATAAAATGCAATCTTCTGCTGTAATTAATGTTTAACAAGCGATAAGGCACGTGTGGCAGTAAACAGATCTATATAACCCTGTCTAAAGCATTTACAATATAATATCCCATGTCAGCTCCAGTGATACAAATTCTGGAGGTCAGCGAGGTGGTCCTGGCTACAGAGACGCCGAGCTTGCCAGGTTTGGCTTGCCAGGCCAGCACAGTGTGCCTGATCTCTGCTCCCAGTTCTTGCTTACCACGCTTGACAATGCAGACACCAGTTTTCTGATTGCAAGTGCAAACCCTTAGAAAGGTTCACAGAATCCCACTGAAGGAGGTGATGTGGTAAAGGCAGGGCCGTCTCACTGTTAACCTCTCATATATCTTTTCCAGGTGCTCTTTTTGCTTCTGTTGCCTGTGTGGAAGGGCTGTGTTCACTTGTGGCTACAGGAGTGTTCAACTCTCTCTACCCTGCCACCTTGCACTTCATGAGGGGATTCCCATTTCTCTTCGGGGCTGTGATTCTTCTGATTCCAGCAGCTATTATTGGGTGATTTACTTCAAATTTCTAAACTTTGCTGTAGGACCTATGAAGTATAATATGAAAATACTATTTACTCTGCTTAGGATAGAGGCTCACAGTTAAGTTTAAGGCATATTTTCAGCTATGCTTATGAGAGGCTGTTTAGTACCCCAGTAAGCAGAGGTGTAGGTCCATTTCTTCTGGCATCTGAATCCTAGCGGTAAACCTACAGCCCAAGTAATGTAGCTGTGACATTCAAAGTGCTTCAAAGTCTCACTCCACCTTCAGAGTGGAATCCAAAATCTGGAGTTGAATTTGAAAGTCCTCCTTTATGGAAGAGATGGAGCTCTTCTTTTAGCAGTCTCTCTTCCTGTTGTTTCTCTACTAATTAAAGCAAAAGTTGTGTCACGATAGAAAACAAATCCCCTGGTAAGTCTTGGGAGAGAGAGGATGTGTTGGGATTTGCAGTAGAAGTGCAACAGCTCCTGGCAGGGTCATTTTGTTCTGTTCCTTTGAAACTTTAAAACTCACTTAATTCAGCAACATCCCAGTGTGCCTTCGTAGGCTCTAACTGTTCTTTCTTTCTTAGGTGGATAGAAATCTGGGACTCAAACAATGACTACAGTCACTTCTCAGATGCTTCCCTGTCCCCTGCAGATGGCTGAGCAGCAACTTAGCAACAAGGAATTGGCCAGCTCGGCGGTGCCCATCTGAAGACTGCTCTTTATTCTTCCCTTGAAGGACAGATTAGTATGGGAGGGACACCTTGCTTGTCCTTTCTGATTCTTAAGTGACAAATAGTTGGAAACCATGGCTCTGACTACCAATAGGAACTTGATTTGTGGATGTGAATGCCTCCTTGCCCTTGTGTTGGCTCATCTGTTAGAGAAAACCCAAGAGACCCAAAAGCCAATTAAGAGCCAGCTGTTGCTGGCCATTTGCAAGGCCAGTTAGTGGTTTGGGGTTTGGTGGGAAGGGAGGGTTCTGTGGCATGCTTTTAGTGGTGAGAGAGGACTGAATTCTGGTTTAATTGCCAAACACATTCCCCTCTGAGTACTGCAGTGTGCCGGAGATGAGCTGTGGTGTGGGTGCGGCCCAGACCAAAGCCTGCAGAGCGAGACATACCCAACAGTGAGCTGCTGAGGAAAGATCTGCACTTCAAATTGGTGTGTTGTCGATAAAAGTCATACAAATGTTGCATGCCAGACTAGGGTCCTGCAGAAATCCTTATGATGAGCAGTAGTTTACCACAGGCGTGCTATTGCCATCCTTATTGACTAAACTAGCTTTGGCTTCGCAAGTTAGAGGGAGAGAGTCTAACGCGTGAAGTGCTTGTAGTGAGGAGTGCCAGTGGCATGTCCTGCCTGTCTGTCTGCAGCTCAGCCCGGGATTTCAAAGGTACTTCTGAGAGGTAATAGTTCATGTGAGAATACTAAGGTGCAAGTAAGTGCCTTAATTGACAGGTGCCCAAACTGATGAATTTAAGACTAAAATTGACAAAATTGGTCCTCCCTAACCGAAGACCCTTACATTATAAGTTCGAGGCCCCAGCTGGGATGTGTGCCCTAGTGTCATGTGAAATTACTGCTGTGCTTATGGCAGAGCCAGAAGCAGCCCTTCCCCATCGATACACAGCGCTGTTGGGATGAGCTGGTGTGGGAACAGGACTCGTGTCTTTGGAGATAAAATTATGCCCCAAAATTTTGTGTCAGTGACCTCACTTGTGCTGCCCTTCCCAGAACATGTTGATGCCAGTAAGCAAACCCCACGTTCATGGTACTCATAATTGTTCTTTTCAAAGCATTACCTCTATTGCCTCAATCCTAGTGTCTTCAAACTGCCATAAACCAGCAGTTCAGTGTACGTTGCATTGCACACACTGTTCAGACGTGTTCTTAACTGTGAAATTGCTTAGCAGACACATTACTTTCAGAATGAATAAAACCTCCATTCTCTTTTATGGTTCATAAAAAGGTAACTTTTCTTGTACAGCTGTTGATGTCATTTGTCCTTGCCTCGTTCTGTGCTTCTCTCTATTATTTTCATGCTTCTTCCTGTATTGAAGGCTCTGCAGTAGAGAAGCAGTAGCATAAAGTTATCTGCCTTGTGGAGAATGAGCGTGTGAGAGTCCGGAGTCAGGAAAAATGCAGATTTGGGACTTGCAAGCAGCCAAAGCTTGCTTTTCCTGAACACCGGAGTAAAGCTTGCGGGAGTGCTTGGTCTGTAACCTGTCCTTCAATATGCAGGAAATGGGAAATGCTTACATACAGTTTCTTTCCCTGTTCACCAGAAGTTTGTGATAAAAGCAGGAGAATCAGGGAGTGGAGAAGCAGGAGGTGGAGAAGTAGGGAGGCTTTAAGAACTTGGTGTTACGCCATTGATCCAGGTAGTTATGCCAGTGGACATGGGCAGGAGTTACGTGTCTGCTTGATGGGCTAAGCCCAGAATTAGCCTCCCTGAGGAACAGGGCATGCTGTGAGCATTGCATTAGGTGTTCGTAGCTGAACTGATTGTGAAGTAAGGCTTCTCTGCCAACAGACTCCACGGACGCCAATGCTAGCAGCTGCTCAGCGTTGTGCAGTGAAGTGCAACTTGTGTACTGGCTCTGCTTGCCTGTTCGTGTCAGTGTGCTTGCAAAGGAGAAATTCAATAGGAACTATTGTGCTCTGTTAAAAAGATTAAACCAAAGTTTTTCTAGGCTGTCCTCCAAGAACTACAACCGTGAAGCAAATACATGATCCATGCATCGTGACTGTGGGCAGCAGGCAGAGAGTGCCTACGGATGCAGTGAGCTATGTCAGTCCATGCAAAGGTGAGCGTGAAGCGTGGGTCCCCACAGAGAATGGTGCCTGGAGAATGTCACTTATGCTGCCCCTTCGGAGGATGAGAAAGCATGGTGGCAAGAGAGAGCAATTGTGAGGAGGCTGCAGGGAGAGAAGCATGTGACACAAACGGAAAAGAGGTGGGGATTTAGCGTATAAACCAAATTTATTAATAATGTCTGATAGAACAACTTTGAACACTTTATGACATGACATAGCAAAGGAATAGGGAAGGGTGGGAATAGAAGGGTTCACTTCCTTGAGACTCAGGCTGGAAGGGGCTGGGTATGGGATGTTTTGTCAAGAGCAGGGCGAGTTCATTGAGGTGAAGATATTTGAATGATGGGGAAACAGAAGAGTCACAGTCTGGGCAGCTGGAGCATGAGACGGGATCTCACTGCAGGTGAGCTGTAGAGAACAAATAAATCTCTGCACTGAATGGTGGGTGAGGAGGTTAATTGCTAGAGCACTCCCGGGAAATAAGATGCAATAATCTTACTGTGTATTATTGGAGGGAGAAAAGTCCTTATGACTGTTTGTGTGGGACTCCTTCAGTGGCCATGGAGGCCTTGACATTCAATCAGTTACTCAAGATTTTTCCCTGAAGCAGCTCAAAAGTGGTTTTTATCACTTGGCAGGTTCACCTTTGGGCTCATGTGATGGCTTCATCGTATTTAACCTGGAGATTAGATAGATTCTATTTGATGAATGCTGAGCAGATGTAGCTATTAACCTTTCACAGGAAAGCGAAGATGCCATTAATGGTGAGCTGATAAGGACTATCCATAAAGCTGTGATTAAGCACCAGAATTTCACTTTTTTTCTTCCTCACATGTTCATGGATCTAAGCCAAAAGGAAATGTGTTTGTGTTCCTGCCAGTTAAGGCAGGCAGCGAGGCTTTGGGGAGAGCCAGGATAAGGACGAGGTGGCTGAGACTCCTCATTACCTCCTGAAAGGGCCGAGTTATCTTGAGCAGGGACAGGCAAAGGAGCTTGCTTCTTCTGCAGGGTGGTGCATCAGCCTGGTCTCCAGAGCGTCAGGGCAGGCTAGTGTTCCCTGGGCATGGCTTGCTGCTCCCTCTGAGTGTGCCCTGAACAAGGATGTCTTTTTGCATTATCCACTTTGTTCTGCATCAAAAAAGACAAGCTCAGGTAGGAGTTGCAATTTCTGGTCCTAATTGCAAAATGCCGTGTTGTTAAGAGCCTGCTCATGCTCCAAGCAGGTGGGAGTGCAGAATTTAGGGGAGGTGTGTCAGGGTGCCTGTGCTTCCAGTCCTGCTCCCAGCCAGTGCTCACACCTAGCAGCCTCTGCCTGCCCTTTGCATCACCTTTGCTCTTTCCTGATATTTCAAGGTGAGTAGCTACAGAAAGATGTGGTGGGTGTTGAGAAGACATCAGTAGAAAGAAACAAATGCTACTTGGTATTGCATCCAGCAGGGAGTAGGGACAACCCAGAGCACAGGGAGCTTAGGCAGGGCTGCCAGGGGTGAGTGGTAGTCAGCAAAGAGATAACGCCAGCTCCTGTTTGAAGGAACAGACCACGGGAGACCTGCTGTGGAGCACCAACAGCAGAATGAAGTACAGCAGTGTATAATGATTCCACAAGTACAGTAAAGCAATTAACAGCTTCTGTATCTGCATTGATGTATGTTTTCCAGAGTCACAGCCCAGCCTCCTGTGCCCTGTTAAGTGCAGACCTGATAAAGCGGTAAAGCTGAGACAGCAGATGGAGGGAAGGGGGTTGCGTTAAAAGCCCTTTTTGCAAAGACCCTGCAGAAACCTCACGTGATCTAACCCCAAACTTCCGTTGCCAGAGTTAAGACCACAAGGTGCGTTCGCAGCATTAAGGAGGTGAAAGGCTCCTCATGGGAGCTCATGTCATAAAGGGACATTACTGGGAAAGGGAAAGCTGCTGCTGAGCAGTTTAGAAGGCCTCTGTGTGTTATCTTTCCCAAACACGGGGATTTCATTAGGGCTTAGCTTTTATTTGCCCTTTCCTGCTGTCAGCTTCTGGCTGCAATGATATTCCCGCGGCACCCAGCAGAGGCCATACGATGCTTATGGACCGTTCCCTCTCAACTGCTCTTCTCTCTCACATGTCCTCTTGCGATGTACCCCGCACCAGCTCCCCAGCTTTCGATCCTTGGAGATTCCTCCTCTTCGGACACGCTTCTGGGGGAAGCTGCAGCCATTTGCGGGGGTCTGGCTGGTGCGGTTCTCCCTCGCACACCCTGCGCTGTGGGAGGCGTAGCCTGCATGTCCTGCCCCGCCAAGGGACGATGTGGAAGACAACTCGTCCATCCCAGGGTCCACCCTGGCTTGGCTCACCAGGCACCGTATAAGTAAGTACTGGCCTTTTAGAGCCAGGGGCTTGCATTTGGAGGGTGGAGGGGGGCTAATGAGCCAATGCCTTGTCTCAAGCCAAAGTACTAAGGTGGGGAAAAATCTAGAGGGAGAAATTTGGCCCCACATAAAAAGGGGTCACCTGGGAAGTCTCTGGAGGGGATGAGGCAGCTGTGCTGGTCCTAGGTCTGCCCCAGGGAGGGCAGGCAGTCCAGGCCATTCTCCGACCCAGCCGAGGAGTCCCGGGAGGAACGGCCCTGGAGAAAGCGGATGATTTTGTCGATTGTGGCCTCCTGGTACTCATGGGACCACCTGCGTTCGAGGGGAATATTTGAGTTAATTTTTCCACTGTGCAAGATGCCCTGGGATAGCTCAGTGCGTTCGGGTCGGGAGGCAGAGACCCCCTTCCTCCAACCCAGCTCTCTGGGATCACCCTTCTCCCCACGGAAAATGGAGGAATGCTGGATGCCACAGGAAAGCCCCTTCCCCTGTGCCCTGCCGGACTGGAGGGCTACTAGCAAGTTGGAACAGCAGCCTGGAGCACTGCTGCACGAAGGGGAAGCAGGAGGCGAGAGGAACCCAGGCAAGCTGCGAAACCTGCCGGCATCGCTCCTGCCCGGAGGGTTGGGGGCAGGAGGATGGGTGTCCTCCCAGCAGCGACAGGGTGGGGAGCTCTGTTACCCAGAGGAGCCCCAAGCACAAAAACAGCAGAAGGGTTATGGTGGGGACCTTTGCTCCCTTCATGCTCTGGAGTACCTGAAGTGACTCAGCTCCCCTTTGGCCTGTTCTGCCTCCCTCACCTGTTTTTCCCAATTTCCTTGTGCTCTTTGCTACTGCTTATGCAAGCCATTCTCTTCAGGTGTCAAGGAACCCCATGGCACAGGCTCCTTTTACTTACTTGATACCATTAAATTTCAGGACAGCCCTCATGTCCTTAGGAAGTGTTTCTGGGTCTGGCCACTCAAAATGGTCTGTAACAGGTACAATGTTCTTTCCAGAGTTGAGGGCTGTCACAATCTCCTGCAGGAACATGCGAGTGCATGTCAGCCCATCACCGACCCCCTCCTGCTCCAGCATCCACCAAGCTCCCACCTGATGGCATCTCCTACCTTGTGCACCCAGTCCTTGCACTCAGGGTCTCCCATGCATTTATCCAGTGCGTTTGGTGAGAGGACCAGCACAAAATTGCGGGCGCTCATCACGCTCTGGATCAGCTTGTCCTCAAACTTCCCTGCCTCCAACTTCTCCACATCAATGAACACGCTGAAGCCATGCAGCTGCAGGTGGACCTTCAGCAGGCTGGTGGTGAGAGGAGACAGCACCGTGAGGGGGGCTACTGGCAGCGCCTGGGTTACCCACCACATGATGAGACAGAGGAGCAGCAAACCAGCTCCCACAGAGAACAGAACGGTCCTTGAGACACCAGCCTGCCTACAGATGTCTGGGCCTATGCAGAAAACATGGGGAGCAGGGCATTAACTCCCTGCTGTGATCCCCTGCAGCCCCACGAGCACAGCGTGAGAAAGGGTAAAGTCAGTGTCAAGGAGGGACAGAGTGGCAGTGACAGGACTGGGAGTTAGCCTCTCCACCGCACAGCTTATGGCACAGGCTGTTCCCATTTGCACCGCAGCTTTTGGCAGCCTCTCCCTCCTCCCTGCTGCAGCCTGCGGCTCTCTCCCACAACTGATCACCAGCCTTGGCTCTGGGCTTCAGCCCAGCACCATATCGTTGCCTGCAGGACTCACCTGGCCAGCTGCGACCCGGTGCTCCTCCTGTAGCTGATAAATACATCAGTCCCATCAGATGCAGTTTGCAGCATTATAGGGGAGTGAAGCATTTCTAGGCAGAGCAAACAGCAACCAAGAGTTAAAAATACCCATCAGCTCATCCCAAACAACCCTCGATACTCGCCCCCGCCCGCCTGCTCTGGCGTAGTGAGCAGCAGTGGGACCCGCACCCCTTGCAGCAGTGAGGATGCGAACGCGGTGGAAGCCCGTGTAGATGTGGCAGTCCTCCTGCAGCTGCTGCTCCGTCACCCGGTGCAAGAAGTTGCGGTTGATGCCACATGTCAGCAGGTTGTACGTGTACTGACGAAACTTGGGGTCGATGCTGCCCAGCCAGTCAGCCAGGTTGCTGCGGTCACAGGTGGAATAGTTTGCAAAGGTCTTCAGCTCTGTCAGCTCTCGGAAAAACCTGGCAGAGAAACAAATGAAAGCGTGGAGTGGGGAGGGGAGGCTGCTGGACCAGGTAGGACCTAGACACATTTGGTACCACATCTTTTATCTGCACAGGAGAGAGTGCGGCTACATGCTGTGGTGAAGAACGAGCTAAAGGAATAGAAAAAAAGAAGGACAGCTGTGTGGCTGTGGGGGTGTTGGTCCTCAGGACACGGTGGTATGAGGAGCTCAGCTAAGGGAGGAGACTCGGGTAAGTTCCCATCTTTCAGGGTAACTTGCAGGATCCCACCTCCCCTGCGCTGTTGGTGGTCTCCCCCCATCCCACACCTCTTCCATGCACTCGCCCCATTGCAGGAATCCCTCTGGGACTGCGTACTGCCCAGGAAAAGCCCCGGCGGTCCAGGTTTTGCATTTTGAGGATGTATATTCTGTCTTTGCAAGAAGGGAAAGGCACAGACCTTTTCCCTGGCTCTGCCACTGTGGTGATGACCATGAGAGAGGCTGGCGTGCCTGGGTGGTGGTCCTACCTTTTCCGAGTGATGCTGGAGTCCATCCTCAAATCCTCCTGCAGCTCCTCCTCCGTCAGCCTCAGGAGAATGTCCCCATCCACCTGGTGGTCCTGCCAAGAGAAATCCAGGCTGGAAAGGTCCCAGGAAAAGCAGTTGGGTGAGATGTTTACACCTCTGCTGCAAGACTGGGCAAAAGGGCCCATCCAGGTGTCCCTCCCCCGGCACACAACCCTACCAGGAAGCTCTGGCAGTATTTGTTGAATCCGATCTGCTGCAGCCACGTCTGCACCTCGCAGGGCTTCCAGTTGGGAACCGTGGGCAGGATGCGCCGAGGAACCTCCTCCCCTATCATGCGCAGCACCTTTTTGGCCAGGGAGGAGGTGGTGCTGCTGGTGGAGTAGCACACTACCCTCTTCAGGCTTTGCGTAGCCCCAGTCTCACTGAAAATCTGGGGACACAAAGGGAGGAGACATCACTTTGCTTTCCCTCCTCCTCCCCGCAACCTGTGCCGGGCCAGCTGAGGACCAGGGTATTTGGTGAGCTCATAGGGGAGCAAAAGACACTAAGATGCCATTGTGGCAACCCTTCCCTTCTGCATCATCTCCTTCCTTCAGGCCAGACTATCCTTTACCTTTGTTTTCTTCTGCCTGGTTTTGATGGCAGCCTCCGTGCAGAGGTAGAAGGCAGCAATGCACTGTGCTTCCATCCGCGAGCTGTCCAGCAAGGGTACCAGCCGCTGCAGGTCGTCTGCCGTCCTCCCCTGGCTGTTGTCACTGCTGCCCAACATTTCACAGGCAAACTGCTCCGGATCCAGTGAGGCGATGAACGGCTCCACCAGAGCCAGCGTCCCCGAGCGCTCCACCTCCTTCTCGATTTCTTTGTTGGTGGCCAGCACTGTGATGGCCAGGCACGCGTGCAGGCGGATTAGTTCATCGTCTCTTGAGAACACCAGTGGGAAAAGCCACTCCGCCGTCCTCTTCTCAATCATCAGGCGCTGGTTGGCCTGCCCTCCGTACATGGCACAGTTGGCCAAGGCCATGGCACAGTGCCGCAGCACGATGGGGTCCGTCCAGCGGCACCAGTAGAGGATAGCATCCAGGCCTCCATCAGAGATGAGCTGGAAACAGGTCTCCTCGGTGTGTTTGAACATGTGCTCCAGGATACCGGAGACACTCTGCGCCAGCTGGGGAACATCTCGCTTCTTGGCTAAGTTCAGAATCACTCCCAGACCGATCCGAGCGATCCGATCCCTGCAGGAAGGAGAGGCACAGGCAGGTGAGGGGCAGACAGTGACTGGTGTGTGAACTCCCCCATGCTTCGGTGGCGTTCGGCCCCATGACAGCCAGATGTTTCTCTGTGGGACACAGCTGCCAGATACGCTGTCGGGCTACGACGCAGCAAGATGCGACAGGCTGGTGTTGGAAGAGCCTATCTGGGTCTGATGGAAGAGCTTGTGATGGGACAGGACATGGGGTGCATAGCCCGGGGCCACCACACCAGAGGCTCTCATGCTCGAGTTAAGAGGGACGAGGCAACAGCTCAGGGTAGGCTAATGCCAGACTAGAAATAGATCTGCTTAGTCAGCTTTCCTGGCTATGTATGAGCTGCTTTGTGTTTGGGGGTGAAAACTCGTTTGTCCCTAACCAGTGCTGTCCTCTGGCTGCTCTCCCGATCAGTGGAAGCCCAGGACAGGGGTTTCACACCTGGCTGAGCAACCACACAGGACTGGCCACGGGGGTGTGCGAGAGATGGGGAATTGCCCATTCTGAGATGGCAGCGTGGAGGCAGCTTGGAGGAAAGCTGTTCATTTCCGCAATCCTGCACTCTCCTAGAAGAGGACAGCAAGATCTCGGGGGCAGGAGGCTGAGGGCCACCAGCTGCTGTTCCGCCACGGCTGGCCTTGAGCTCCATGCTGCGGGGATGGTCTTAAAATGACATCTGAATGCAGCTGGGTCCTAAAAGTGTAGAGTGAGGAAGGGGGAAATGATAGGCTCTCCCCTGCCCTCCCATGAGCCTGCCTGGGATGAGGAGGTGGCTCCATCTGTGGCCTTAGAAATGACCCGTTTGGTGCCGTGATGGAGCTGCTCTGCTCGCAAAGCACGAGCGCTGGGGTGGATGCCCCGTGCCGTCCTGCCTGTGAGGGCAGCAGCTCGTTTGGCCCCTAGCGATGGGGGTGAAGGCACGCCAGCCTCTCTGCGCTGGCAGACGGGAAGAGCGTTTCTGGGAAGCCTGTGGCCCGCATGGCTCATGATGACCTTGGCAGTGAACACTGTGGAGAGGTCTGGAAAAAAAGCCCTCAGCCTGGGACTGGCTCTGAGCCCGGACTTGGCCACGGAGCTGGATGACAAACACCGTCCTGCCAGGTCTCCGGCTGCCCGCAGCTGTGGGATGGAGCCAGGACTGGTCCAGCTCCCAGCTAAGCACCTCTGCTGCTGCACACGGATGCTGGGAGGGGTCTCTAAGCCAGACTCTTGGATGCAGTGGGGGACCCCACACCTCCCTGACATCGCTCGGAGATTGATGGGTGGGTCAGGCTGCAGGGAGAGAGGGGCTGGAGGCCCATGGCTGCTCCGAGACCCCGGCCCACAAACTGCTCCTGCAGCAGAGATGGTGACTCCAGCAGCTGCTTTTGCTTGCCAGGAAGCTAAGTGCTGAATTCAGACCATGCCAGTGATGTTTCCTGGGATTAATTCCACTCTAATGGATTTCCTGATTTAGCTGTTGCTTCTTTTTGCCTGCCAGCATGTGCAGCAAGGCCCAGGCTACGAGTCCACAACCTTACAGCAAGATACATCGCCCCTGAAGCTGGAGCAAGGCTGTAAACTTCAGACAGGCTTCCCCCACATGTGCCCAAAGCCCTGGGCTTGGGCGCACTGAGGGAGAGCGGAGCTGGCAGAGCCGCCTGTTTGCCTGCAGGGTCCCAGGAGAGAAAGGCCAGATCCTGGCCCAGCTCGCAGCAGGTATACGGCTCCTCTCTGGGACTGGCACGCCGCAGGTGGTGCTGCCGGGGCATGCCAAACCAAATACGGGGCAGAGCGGAGAGCTCGCCTGTCAGGGGACCTTGCAGGAGAGCATTCATGGTGCTTGAAGGGCGAGCTGCATGCAGGCGCTGCATCTGCACCGCTGTGTGTTTAGATGTGTTGGGGGCCACGCGTGCACATGCACCCTCATACATGTGCCCATATATACGCACGTGCACACACACACGCTCCCACCCAACCTGTGCCGATGTTTTGGCAGAGCCAGCCCAACGCCTCTCACCTGTCCTGGGGAGCAGCACATGCATCTCCAGCCTCTGAGCTAGGGGCCAGGGGCTGGGGGGGCTCAGAGGGCCACTGACCGGCCAGCCCCCTCCTTATAGCCTCACTCCAGCCCTGGGCAGCAGCGGAAAGTCTCTGGGAACCAGCTTTGTCCTCCTCCTCCTCCTGCTGCGGTTATGGTTAAGGGGGAGTCTCTCATCCTTGGGGTCAGATGCTCTGGGCCAGCCAAACCGACCCAGCTCAACTGGCAAGGGTTTCTTGTCTGGGTGGCCCCCAGGCTGAGGGTGGCTCATGAGGATACCCCAATCCTCACCAGCATCCCGTGAGCTGGGGCTGGTCATCCTCCCTCCAGCCATGGGTGGGGGGTGATGGTGGGGGGCAGGTCGTGCCATTGCCTGCGTGTGATCAGCAAGCTGGGGACGCCCGTGTGCAAGTGCCGGGTGTGGGGGGACGCAGTGTGGAGCCGAGGGGGTTTGATGCACTGGGAGCACCCAGAGCAGGGAAATTTGGGGGGTGCGGATGGGATAGATGGAGGAAAACCCTGTTGTGCTCAGGGCAGCAGGAGAGCCTGCGGTGGGGAGGGCTCTGGGTGGGGGGGGTCTTTGCAGACTCACCTGTTTTCTGCCACTAGGATCTGCTCCAGGAGTTTTCCTGCCTGGCACTTGGTCTCCAGCTCCGCCGTGTACAGCAGGTTCAGCAGCAGGTCCAGGCCTCCCTCCAGGCGGATCACATCGCACAGCACTTTGGCCACATCCCTCCCCAGTGTGGGCATCCCCCAGGCTTCCTCCACCAGCTGGAAAACCTCTGCGATGGCCCTCCTCAGCTCCACGGGGCTGGCTGCCTGCTTGGCATCGGCGATGGCCCGGTGCAGGGCGGGCAGGATCCGGTCCAGGGCTGCCCGCACATCGGTGTTCACCCCGGGGGAAACCTCGCGGTGCTCCCTGGAGCTGCCCCCGCCTGCCCAGCTGCCCGCCTGGCTCACGCACTCGGGCACCGCCAACCTCTCCGCACCCGACATGGCGAAGAACCGGCACAGTTTATAGAGGGAGACTAGCAGGATGAGCACCATCAGCATCTCCTAGCACAGCATCCTCGGTCAGCCGGCCCCCCGGAGCACCCGGGCAGGGCTACCACGCTCCTTGGGGGGACCCGAGGTGGCCGGAGGGGGGGCCCAGGAGGGGGGATGGAGCTGGCCCAGCGTCCAGCCGCAGGGCTGGGCTGCCAGCTCCTTCTCCCCTCCCTGCCCTGCCGGGTTGCGGAGCTGGAAGCCGTGACAGGAGCCGCCTTCCCAGAGCCAGGCTCAAGCATCTCAGGTCCTCAGGGGCTGATGTCACCCCGCGCAGGCGCCGCCTTTCCAAGGAGGGGCTCATCTCTGGGCAGCAGCATCCCCCTCCTCACTGCAGATGCTCCTGCATCCCCCCAGACCCCTCCTTCCCCAGCCTGAGCTGGGCCTTGTCCCGCTGCCCCCATGGCCCATGTCCCTCCCTTGCCCAAGCTGCTGCAGAGCCCGTGGTCACCTCCCCGGCGGGCAGGGACCCCCACGCTGCTTTTGCAGCAGGTCTCTCTGGGACCCTCTGCGACCCGTGAAGGGGGCACAGGGTGGAAGTAAAGGGCCAGGCACCACAGTGACCGTGGCCTTGGTCACGGTGAGGTTGTGGCCGTCCTGGCACTGTGTTTTGAACCCGTTTGGTATCGGTGCAGGGTGGTAAATAGCTCCCTTTGCCTGGTGGAAATTCAGAGCGGGTCTTCTGGGTGGGCTCAGGATTTGCATGATAAAAGCAAGCCTGGGCCCCTTTTATTTTCTTTTTTTCCAGGCCAGACGTGCTCAGGGCAGAAATGCTTTGGACACTTCTCGCCTGTATTGGGAGGAGCAGCTTAAATCCTTGGCTCCAAAACCAGGTTGTTGCCAGCTCAGACTGAGACTTAAATTCAAGTTGATGTTTTGATGTGACAGAGTCGCTTTTAATCCTCTCTGAATCCACTACGCAGGGACAGACGGAGGAAAGGGACATTAGCTCCCAGCAAAGGACGGTAAACAAGGCGACCCGAGTGGCACAGTACTGCAGGAGAGCACAGAACCAGTAAGGATTTTCCTGATAAATTATTATTATTATTAAGCAGGGGTAATGATAAGGGCTGTTGCAATGCAGCACAGCAGAGGGGTTTGCTACCTCGGAGAAGGCTGCTGCCTGGGGGGGGCGTGGAATTCAAACCATTCCCTTAGGCTTGTCCTGACAAGCCCAGGGAGCTGAGCTTTGCTTTGCTTTGCTTTTTTGAGAGGTGTTTCCAGGACTAGTAGCCTGGGCTCTGGGAACTGCAGGGATTCCCAGCCTTGCCCTGGGGCATCAGCCCCATTGCCTGAGCTCTCCTCAGCCCTCGGCTGCAAGGGCTTCCCAGGGCCGCGTTACCCAAACCAGCCCCTCTCCTGGGGTCTCCTCATGCCATGCTTTGAGCGCGGCAGCCAGGGGAGAGCTCGCCGAGCCTTGGTGGGTCTGCGGTTGCTGGTGGTCGGGAGCCTGGAGCAGCAGGAGGGAGCTTTGTCTCAGCCGATCAGCGAAAGCAGCTCAGACGCTGCTCAGCCCTTCTCCCCCCAGCCTCCCTGCAAGCCTGTGCCCTCTCGGGGCGCTTGTCTCCCACGTCTGATTCAACAGGGACGGGATGAAGCTTTAGGGCAGCACTGGGCTGGTGCTTGCACCCGGGGACGACACCAGCCCCAACATGGCTGAGGCCAGGGGGCAAGGAGGGGGACGACAGGGGTTGCAGGAGGAGTCCTGCCCCAACAGCCCACGGCTGGTGGCTGCCTGCAGCTTACCAGGGCTTTCCAGGTGGAAATGCCTTCCTCAACACCAAATCAAAGCTCTTCCCAGCAAGGGTGGGAGCAGCTGAGGCCAGGACTGCCTGTGTCTGAGCTGGCAGAGGAGAGGCCCCTGGAGAAGGAGGCACCCTGCTCGCTTTCTTCTCCCCCCAAATCTTCCATCACCTATTAAAGGCAAGAGCTGTGCTGAGACAGCTGAGACAGTACCTCTGTAGTCTGTGTTTGCTCCTTGCCCCTGATTAAATAAACATCCCGGAGTTATCAGGAGCTGCTGAAAGAGCTGCGTCAACATTAATTAGTAACTGAAAAGATTGGTCAGAAAGGGAACGATGGGAGCAAAATACACAGGCTGTTGTTTGCCTACTGCAGGGAAAGTGCAGAGGGCTCCCGCTCGCCCTCCCTCCCTCCCTCCTGGCCGCTCACCTCTGGCCTCTGGTCCCTGTGCACTGAGATGGCACCTGCCCCATCCCGAGCCACTGTGCCTTGGGACTCCTCGGGTCTGCTCCCAGCCTTGCTGACACTGTGAAAGCCGAAATCCCAACAGCAAGTCCTCCAAAATGGTGACATCTTGGGCAAACGTAAGCCCAGGGCTTTTCCCTTTGCCCTCTGAGCACCGCTCCCTTGTCCCTTCTCAGCAGGGATTTTGTCTTGCAGAGACCAGACTGGGAAACAGCCTCCCCTTGAGATGGAGGCTGGGAGCTTTAATACTATGAGGTTCACTATGAAATAAGTGTGGAAGGACCTCAAAACTTGTTCCTGGCTCCGGTCTGCTGTCCCCCCTGCCCTCTGAACCGGTGCATCACCCACATCCTGGCGGGGAAGCCGCTGGCAGCAAAGGCACGGACAGTGGCTCTCGGAGCTGCCTGCACGCGTCGGGAGCCCAGTCCCTCCCCAAATGCACCCAGCTCAGCGGGGGCTGCGGGGGATGCTGGGTGGGAGAGTGTCTCTGCCCCTTTCCCCTCTGCTCCGACCTTGTCCTGTTTGCTTTCTCCCGCCGGGGCAGGCTGAGCAAACAGTGCATGCCAGGGCCGCGGCCGCAGCCGCACTCCAGCCCGCACAGTCGCAGGAGGGCTGCGCTCCCAGCCGCCCACGATGAGGCTGCTCTTCCCTGCTGTCGTGCTGGCCCTGCTCGCCGCCGCCCGTGCTGCTGAAGGTGAGCTGCAGCCAGCCAGCCCCGCACTGGGTGCCTCCTGCTTGCAGCCAGGGTGGGGATGGAGCGAACGTGGCTCCTGGGCTGATGGAGGGGCTGGGGAGCCCGGGCAGGGTGAGTAGGGGACCAGGCGGTGGCCATGGCCATTGGCCACGTTGGCTACACCTCACAGCATGGGGAGAAGTCAAGCAGGCAGCACGAGGGAATCAGTGTGCCTGGGCAAATCCCTGGCCATCCGACAGCTGGACTGCCAGTGTGGAGCCGGGACCCTGGCAGAGCCTGGTCCGTGGCCCCCGTTCCAGCAGGACCTGGGGGGGAGTGGGGTGAGGTGCTGCTGTAGCCCTGGGGATGAGGGTACCCATGGAGAGGTGGGGTCCCCCCATCTGGGCTGTGCCCACGTTTGCTTCCCTCCCTGGGGCTGGGCTGGGCTGGCAGGGAGGCACCGGTCCCATTGCCCACCCTGCATTATTCCCCCTGCGCTGACCGTCGGCTCTTGCAGACTCCTGCGTGGGCCGCTGCGATGACGGCTTCGACAAGCAGCACAAGTGCCAGTGTGACACCCTCTGCATGTACTACCAGAGCTGCTGCAGCGACTACGCCACCGTCTGCAAAACCAAAGGTACCGGCCCCGCAGCCGCCCTCCCAGCCAGGGCAGGGGGTGGCCGCGGCTGCCCGACACGACGGGGGCTCGGAGGGGTCCATGCTGGGTCAGCTCTGCACCCACCCGTGTCTGCAGGGTGAAGTCAGTGCCAGGATTTGGCACCCAGGGTGCTGCAGCACCAGGGTTTTTTGGCAGCCGGCTCACTGCCGCCTGCAGCGTGGGGCCCCGGGGGTCCGTGCAAATCCGTACTGCCTGGGAGCAAGCGGCTCCCACACCCAACAGCCCCCGTGAGAAATGTCCCAGGGACCAACCTGCCCCCTCCCGCAGTGACTCGGGGAGACGTGTTCGCCTTGCCGGAGGATGACTACCTCGACTACAACCTCACCGTTGACTTGGGCACGGTAGGGGGCACCGAGGCAGCCCCCACAGAACTGCCCACGTCGCTGCTGCCCGCGCAGCCCACGCTGGGCTTCGAGGAGACACAGACGGAGGTGCCTGTGGAGGAGGCGCCCTTCACCACGCTGGATGAGTTCTGGACTCAGGAGCCCATACTGGAGCCCGAGGAGGTGTGCAGCAGGAAACCTTTTGATGCCTTCACTGACCTGAAGAACGGTTCCATTTATGCTTTCCGAGGTACCTCGGGGACCCTTCCCAGGCGCATGGGACATGCTGCCGTGCCGTCACCCTGTGCCGGTGGCTGCGGTCCCTCCTGCCGCTCCCACTTCCCCTCTCTCCCCAGGGAAGTACTTCTACGAGCTGGACGAGACGAGCGTTCGGCCCGGCTACCCCAAGCTCATCAGCGATGTCTGGGGCATCGAGGGCCCCATCGATGCAGCCTTCACCCGCATCAACTGCCAGGGCAAGACTTACCTGTTCAAGGTGGGCGAGAGGCTGGCTGCAGGGCTGGGGGTGCTCCCGGGGGGCCGGCATGGCTCCCCAACCCACCCTGTCCCTACCCTGGCACCCTCCACGCACGTATGCACGCAGTGGCTGCCAGATATCCCCAAATCCCCGTGGCTGTCCGGGGCCCCAGGCAGCCACAGCCTCACCACAGGGCTTCCCAGCATCCGCTCGCTCCCCCTGGCAGGCCCACACCTGGGGGATGCTGCACCCAGCCCCCTGACCCNCAGTACTGGCGCTTTGACGACGGAGCCCTGGACCCTGGGTACCCACGCGACATCTCCGAGGGCTTCGAAGGCATCCCGAACAGCATCGACGCGGCCTTCGCCCTCCCTGCGCACAGCTACCATGGCAATGAGAGAGTCTATTTCTTCAAGGGTAAGGGGCGCAGCCCCCTGCTCCCGGGCAGAGCCTGGCACCAGCGGCCATGGGCAGGACACCCTCCTAGCTGTTCCCCCCCGAACGCGTGTCCCCCGCTAATGCCCTGCACGTCCTCTCCTAGACAAGTACTACTGGTCCTACGACTTCGCCAACCAGCCCACGCAGGCTGACTGCGAGAAGTCCTCCCCCTCGGCCGTGTTCAACCACTACGCCTTCATGAACCGCGACAGCTGGGAGGATGTCTTCCAGATACTCTTCGGTGGCAGGATGAGTAAGGGCTGGGCCAGCCCCGGGGGAAAGGGCCAGCGGGTGCCAATATAGCCCGCACTGACGGGGCACGGGCAGCCAGGGAGGTGGGCGCGATGCCTGGGAGCGCGGGCAGGCTGGATGAGCCGCCGTGCTGGGCAGCAGCCTGGGCTGTGCACAGGAACCCCCACGCCCTGGCCGCATCTCCCGCAGCGTCCCAGATCCCACCCTCTGCAACCCTTATGCCCCACACTACCGAGCCCGTCACCAGCCACCTTGCACCACAGCATCACTCCTGGGGACTCTTTATTCCCGCTGGAGCTGGAGACGCCGTAGGAAAACCCCAGCCCTGGGCAAGAGAAATGAAAGATGGAGAGGAGGAGAGAGGGGCTGAGCAGCCCAGGGCTGACCCCAGCCGAGGTGGGGGCGAGGGGCTGCTCCCGGCTCTGCCTGGCCTGCGTCCCCATCACACATCCCATCCAGGCTGGGACCCTTGGGAGCATCCCCCTGGGGCTCGGAGCTGGGGGCTGCCTGTGGGGCTGGGCTCAGCTCACCCCCATCCGTTGCGGCCCCTCTAACTCACCCTCTGCCCCTGTGCCAGGCGGGGCGAGCAACCCACGGTACATCAGCAAAGACTGGCGGGGGGTGCCCAGCCGGCTGGATGCTGCCATGGCCGGCAGGATCTACGTGGCCTCCCAGCAGCCTCGGAGGAGGAAGTCCCGTCGCCAGCGCAAGAGGTACAAGAGCCAGCGGTCACTGAATTTGGGTTTCTGGAGCTGGGTGCAAAATGACTCCCACTCTGTGGGTGTTGAAGGCGACTGGCTGTCGGGCTCCCAGTGCGAAGCTCTCCAGAGCGTCTACTTCTTTGTGGGAGGTGAGTCTGGGGCGGCAGGATCCGGGAGAGATGCGGGACCGGGACCCCCCAGGGCTGCTGGGGCAGGGGAAGGTCTCCTCTCGCTCCGCGATGTCCCTAGCTCCAGGACGCGGTGGGAAGGTGCCCGGGGTTGGCAGCGAGGGCTGGCAGCTCCCCACCGCTCTGCCCCACGGGCAGTCCTCACAGCCATCTCCCCTTCCTCCCAGACAAGTACTACCGCGTCAACCTGCGCACCAAGCGCGTGGACCTGGTGCAGCCCCGCTACCCACGCTCCATCGCCCAGTACTGGCTGGACTGCCCGCAGCCCGGGGAGGAGAGCACCTGAGCGGGGCCCCCCGAGCCACCCGGCAGCACGGCTCCTAGCTAGACAGAAATAAACTGTGAGTGCCGTGCAGGCTGGGGAGCCCTGTCTGTCCATCTGTCCATCCATCCCATGGTCTGTGCAGTCCGTGTTGTCCGAGATCCCTGTGTCCCCGAGGGCTGTGGTTGTCCTCCCAGGTATGACAACTGTGCGTGGGCTGTGCTGGATCCCCGCTGCTGGCGCTGTCCACGGCGCGGCTGCGGCTGTGGCTGCGGCTGCAGCCGCTCAGATCTGCTCCGCCAGCCAGTCCAGTGCCTCTTCCCACTGGAGGAGAGGGACGGCGCCGGCGGCTGCCAGCCGACAGCCAGCTGGGTCAGGTCTCCAGTGTCCCAGGCATCAGGTCTGCAGCCCCAGGCATGAGTGGCTGGGCTCAGAATGGGTGCCCAACCCCGAGGGACCCCCCTCCGATGCCTAGTGTCCCCCCAGCCGCCCCGCTCACCTCTCGGCTCCGGCAATCCCGGCCATGGTGGTGCCGAAGGGATGACCCTTCCCTCGGGACTGGCACAGCGCTCGGGGCCTGGCAGCTCCCGGGGGAGTGGGTGCCGCTGAGACGAGTTCCTGCTCCTGCCCCGGCTCCTGCCGTGGGGACACATGAACAAACCCTGACCCGCCGCCCTGTCGCCCCCCTGAAAGCCCAGGGGCTCCCTGAGCTGCAGCTGATGCCCAGGGGGGCGGCCTCAGGCCCCGGCTCTCACCGCTTCCCCTGCTGTGGCTGGGGGTGCCCGGGGAGCTGACGGGAGCCGGGCAGAGCCGTGTCCTCCTGGCCAGGTGGCAGGATGCCGGCGCTTCCCTTGGCGGGGAGCGGCTGCGGTGCGGGGGGCCCTGGCAGCGCCTGGGGGCGAGCAGAGCAGTCGGGCTGCTGTGCCGCGCTGTGCCACCCCCCTCCAAAGAGAACTCCGGGGCCGTACCTGGGACGCGGTGGGATCGGCCGGCCCGGGGCAGCACTGGGGGCACCCTGGGCAGCTGGGGCGGCCGGAGGCAGGAGGCAGCTTCTGCAAGAGGGGGTAGCAGCGGGTGGGTGGTTTGTGCATCCTCGCCCTGCCGTGGGCACGGCCACACGTGAGGGTGCCCGTGGATCCCAGGGCCCCCCACGCTCACCGGCAGCCAGGGGCCGGAGGCGGGTGTCGCGTCGGGCTGCCGGAGCCTGGTGGGGTGGCCGGGGGGGACATGGGGGGTGCGGGCACTCTGGAGCAGGGGCTGGCTGCCATAGGAGCTGCGGGTGGCTCTGCAGGATGGGCTGGCTGAGATGTCACCGCCAGGGTCTGGGGACAGCCAGGGCTGCCTGGGGAGCAGCGAGGGAGCAGGGCAGGGCGTTGGCAGCCTCCGGCGAACCTCCGAGCCCGGCCCGGCCCCAGGGAGTCCCGAGGAGAGGCCGGCTAACACCAGGTGCTGCCCGGCCGGGGGCTCTGGCTGCCCCGCCGGCCCCTTGAGCCCCTGCTCACGGGTCCCGCGTGTGCCCCCCGTACCTCAGCTGCTCGTTCTCCACCACAAAGTCCCGCAGGAGGCTGTAGAGGCTGGGCCAGGCTGGGGCTCCCTCCGGCGGGAGCTGCCCTTCAAGAGGGCCTGCAGGGCCATAGCTGCCTCCCCAGCCCGGCCATGCCCCCACCCTCGGGGGGGTCCCCGGGACCTCCGCGCTTCTCGTCGGCACCCTGGGCAGGCACAGCTGCTGGCGCAGGGAGAGGTTTTCCAGCTGCAGGGCATGGATTTCTTCCTCCAAGGTTTGCAGCAGCTTCTCCCGGGACACCTGGGAGCACAAGGGGGTGGCTCGGGGGGGTCCCAGCAGCGGGGCAGAGCACCCTGCCCACAGCCCCTGCCCGCTGTACCCTATTGACCAGGGGCCTGGTGGTGACCCTCCGGGCCCGGCTGGCGTAGTGCAGCGTGCTCAGCGTCTCCGAGAGGCAGCGCGAGGACGGGGAGACGCAGGCGACCTGCCGACAAGCAAGAGCTGCAGGTGAGCTGCCACCCAGCGGGTCACCCATCTCCCTCCAGCCTTCCCCTCCACGGGGCGAGACCCCGGCCCCCGCGGCTCCGCGCGCCCCTGCCCAGCCTCCTCCGTGCACCTACCATCAGGGTGATGCCTGAGCCGCCCAGGGAGCGGGCCAGCAGCCGGGTGAGCTTGCTGTCCCGGTAGGGGATATGCGTCCGCTTCCCTCGGGGCTTGGCCAACAGCGAGATGCAGTGTCCTGCCGGAGGATGAGCCACAGAGGGTGCAACAGGGCTCTGACGGGGACCAGCAGCTCGTGCTCCCACAGGGGGGTCCCCCAACTCTTACCCAGTGCCAGGAGGCTGCGGTTGATGTTGTTGGCCTCCACGGAGAGCTCC
>VZTV01106217.1:16100-34544 GCA_013400875.1 Anhinga rufa | reverse complement strand
ACAAACAAGAAACAAAACCCAACCAAACAAAACACCTTTCCCCCACTATGTTGCCAGTGGTGAAAGGCTGTTGTATTTGCTTCTTGCTGTGACATTCTCACGTCAGTGTTCTTAACAGTACCGGTTTCTAATTTAACTCAAGTCCTTTGCACACACACGGGCGCGCTCTGGGTTTCTGCTCTAGTCCTGCTGTGAGGTCTAGGTGGTGTGACCTGCAGGGGATTAGAGTAAGGCAGCAGGGGACCGTTCCTGGAGCGTATGTAAAATCAGCCTGCAGAAATGTGAGACCATGGCACCATCCTGGGAAGAAGAGAAGCCCTGAGCTGACCTTTACCTTCCCAGATAGTCCTATTGGCAGGTGTTGGGGGGACACACTTGCCATCTGTCCATGAAGAAGGACAAACGGCATCCTGCCTTGGAGACGGACTTCTTGCCCATCAAAGGAGACATTTGTATGAGATTGTGACAGCATTAAACAGGGGAGGCCTGGGACCCCAGCTCAAAACAGGCCTGTGGTAGAGGTTGGCTCTTTGGAGCTGGTGTGTGCTCTGATCTAGCAGAGAAGCCCCTTGGAAGCTCATGGGCTCCTGAAGTAGGAGGCCTTTGGACGGGACGTTCTGGGAGCTATCAGGGAGGACAGTGATAGTCCTAGTTTAAAGCAAACATGGGGAAATTGACCCTGCCAAATGACACAACCAAGTTTTGGGTTTAAAAACCAACAACAAACCAGAACTGATCCAAGGTAAAACAAGTCTACTGTGGCTTGGGTGAGCTTTGCCTCCTTCACTCGTACTGACTCATGCATTATTGCGTGGAGCACCTTTGCAAATGAGTGGCTTAGACATAGTGCCCTTCACGCTCAGGTTTGCAGAGGCACAGGTCATATTTGTTTCCTACCTATAAGGAGGACAAGGCACAGTTTGAATGATGCAGCTTCAGGGGATAAGAAGAGATGCTGATGGCAAGGCTTGATAGACCGTATGTCACGCCAAGCACGTGCTGGGTTTTTCTTTTTAACCCACAGTTGGAATGTTACTTAGTGCATCGTTGTAATGTGTCTGTGACTTCTAACAGATCAGAATGCCAGCAAAGTTTCTGAGTTAAATATGGGCTTATCTTTTTCTAAATGAGATGAAGAGAACAGCAGAGTCCAAAAGCCAGAGGTCCTCCAGCAAGTTTTTGTTGTGGCTAAATGGAAACAGCTGATCCTGGTGGAAGGTGGCAGCTGTTTCCAATAAGAGATGATTTACCTGTTGCTAGCAGTGAGGCTTGTTTCTTATTTATCTCATGTCAGGATAAAAGGTGATAAGAGAATTTGCTATGCTAGCTGATAGAAACACCAGGAAACAAGTTCATCCTCTGTTTAGCTTCAGTGAAAACCGCAGATTTAAAGCTGGGAGGAACGTGGACTGGTACATATTTACAGCTGTCTTAGCAGATGGGCTGTTGACAGATGAGGCCCCTCAAGTCTCTGCCTGGGTGCCAGCATGTGCTGCTGCGAGCATGTCAGCTGAAGCCAGTCCTGGTGTTGAGCGGGCCCTGGCTGCTCGGCAGGTTGGGCCCTTTGGGTGGGCTGTGCTGGAAGGGCAGCAGGGTGGAAGCCTGAACATCAGATAGGACCAGTTCCTCCTGCCAGGGTTTGCAAGACCTGTCCTTAGGAGGCCAACGGAGATGTCTGCCGAGCTGCCTCGAAGCCTGGGCAGCCTCACGTGGAATGTGGTGCAGCCCTAGAGCTGGACTGCAGCACCTGGAAACCCTTGTCTGGACATCAGGTCCCTGACAGTCTCCACTATGTCCTGCTGCTCTCCTTCCAGGTGTTGGCATGGAGTCCTTCTGCGTATAAAGGGCTTGATGCTCTACCTACCCCATGTGAGCAAAAGCCACAGCTCTGATCTCCTCGTCCTTCTGTTAGATTGTGGAAGACCTCCTTTGGTGTTTTTTAGGTGCTGGGGAGGAAAGAGGCTTTTTCTCTCTCCCCCATTTGCCTCTCCAAACAGTTTCCAGGAGTGGTTGCTCCAGCTTGTGCTGTGGCTGTGGTGCTGAGTGTGTCGTAGATGGTTTATCTACTGCTACGCCTCTTTGGTGCTCCATGTAAAAGCATGTTGTTAAAGTGAAATGGGGTAGGAATTACCTTTTGTGCCTCTCTTTTTCCTTCTGTGAGATAAGCAAGCCAAACGGGTCCTACCCTCATAAAAATCCTCACCTGAGCACTGTGCTGCTCTGCTTTTATCCTTTAGAGAAAAAAGCATGATAAAGCTATCAATATTCAATGTAGAAATTCTGCTCCGCTTATCTCTGCTTTACCTGTCTTCCCTCCTGGGTTGGTCTCTCCTTTACCTCATCTGCTTGAGAGTTTTGGCTTAACACTGCTATCTCCACCTCCCTTAGTAAAGACAAATGGACCGTGATGCTGATTAGGAAGGTTGTGCCAGGACCAGTGTGTTCACTGTGCAAGACTAAATAAGCACTGAGCACTCTGTTTTCTAAGACATCAGAAATGCTTATTTATTTTGGGGTGGATTGTAGTTAGCTTTGATGCTCACAGTAGTTTTCTCTTTCTGTAGTGGAGCTGGGGAGGGAGAACATGTGAATTGGCAGCTTTTCCCAGATCTGTCCTGTTAGCTGACACTACTTGAGGTGGGCAGAGCTGTGAATAATGCAAAATTGCAGTGAACGGACTACGTATGAGCAATAGCCGCTTGCCTAGCAGCTGGGCTCCCAGGGTTTCATCAGCTGTGTCCTGCAGAGCAATACCTGAAAGCTGTAGCGGGGTGGAGCATATCAGATGCGTGGCTACTGCTGGCGTGCAAGGCTATAGCACCATGGAAGCGTGAGGAGCTGTGTGTGCTTTATCTCAGCAGTGACCATGGTGCCTGCCCAATAGGAAGGTCTTCACTTTCTATAATTAGCAAGTTCTTGGCATAACTGTCTTTCTTGCTCTTTTTGTGGCCTGATGAATGGAGCGGTGCTAGACGTGGTCTGTGGGAGTTAGAACTGATGGCAGCTTCAGGAGGTCATTACACTCTTGGGGTGGGCAGCTGGTGCTGGCTTTCCCCTGAGGTCACTAAAAAAAAAATACGGGCTCCGGGGCCTGATTATTCCATCCTTTGTGTGGCACAGAGTAGCAAAAAAAGGCATAACAGATGTGACATCTCCCCTGCCTTGACAGTGAGTTGTAGACAGCAGTGTCGGAGCAGGAGAGAAGTGCTGGGTGGTTTCCCTGGTGTACAGCCCCCAGAGGAGAGGGGAAAGAGCAAAGGAGCTGTTAGCTTTGGTGCTGGGAGAGCATCAGTATGGGTTTTTTTCTTCCCTGAGCTCTGTGGGGAGTAGTAGGTCCCACATGTGTCCCAGTGCAGTGCTTCTGGCTGGCCATGAGCCTGAGGAGGTGAGATGTCACGGTGCAGAGGTGACTACCAGTGGTTTAGGGATACTGGTCCCCAGCTGCCCCCAGGCAGGCTGTGCTGGGACAGCAGGGCAGCTGATTTTGCAAGCCTGGTGCTGCAGCTCCCCTGGGAAGATCTGGTTCACAAGGAAAAACTGAATGAGTCTGGATTAAAACAGAGAGCAAAATCCAAGGGTTGAAATAGGCTCCTGGGAGCATAGCTTTGGGTGCCCAAGTGATGGAAGCATGGCCAGCCTCAGGGGAGCAAGGTGACTTGTCCTGGGGCCACTCTGGCTGTCTCTGAGGGACCAGGGTAGCCATCTGCAGCTCTGGGGTATTTGAAGGCAGGACAAAGGGATGCGTGGGCTGAGGAGGGAACCTCTCCAGCATATGCTCTAAAGACTGGAGCCCCTGTTTGGCCTGGCCTGGGATTATTAATGCCTTGCCTTTGGGGACTGCCTTTCAGGGCCTTTTCTAAGGAGGCTGAGATCTCCCTCATACATATAGCCTGGCATGTGACACCTCATACGGCGCCGCATCTCCTGGCCCCGCAGTGGGAAGGGAGCCCAGCAGCCGCCTGGGCAGGGGTTGGTGACTGCCCTTGGTGCAGGGCTGTCCTGGGTGGCAGGCGAGGGAGTTTCATGGGGCTGTGAGCTTGCAGAGGAGCGGCCTGAGGAACAAGTATGCAGCAACAACAAACTTCTAAGGGCATCTCCCTTCCAATTTTGGGGGGAGATGATTTTTTTTTTTTAAGCTAATTGCTGCACAGAGTAACAGCCTGCTCCCCGGAGGGTACATCTAATGGAATTAAAGGGTATCTCTATCTTGTTCTGGGCAGTGAAAGCTGCTTCGAACCACTGCCCAGAATACTTGTGAGACACCCTATAATTCAATTAGAAGTACCCTCTGGGGAGCATATAATTATATCATATCTATGAAACGTAATGACAGCCCCCTTGTATCACGTGGTGAGAAACTCTCTGCTGCTGCCCAGAACCTTTCGCCGGTAAGGAACTAATCTGCTTAGCGCAGATTGAACTCGGCGGTGTACAGCACTTACCCAAATGCTTCTGAAGGGAATCCCTGCCAGCGGAATAAACCTGTTAGCAGCACGTGAGTGTTGCTGCTCCCGCGTCTCTCTTCTCAACCCTCAGACCACTTGAACTGGGGCTGCTTGCCTCCACCCTTGCCATCCTCTCTGACTGGTTTGGTCTCTGAAGCTTCCTGGGAATTTTGAAGGAGGGGCAGTTTTCTTTAATCCTTTAAACTTGTCTTTTTGCCCCTTGTTGGGTAGTAATAGCCTGTCATACAAAGTGTGCTGAGGAGATTGAGCTTCATAATAGGCAGTGTCCTACCTTCCTGCTGATACCCTGTAAAATTTTGATACAAGTTGATATGCTCTGGAGAGAGAAATAATCGTAGTGCCTGTTGAAACGGAGCCACCTCCCGTGTGAACCACAGCATCTGAAATGGTTTAAGGCTAGAAGTGAAGAACACTGAACTTGACCACTGCATAGGGGGCTTCCATGGGATACTGCAATTCCAATTAACTCTCACCAGAGGCATCAGCTTAAATCAATCTGCAGAAAACCAGAGAGGGAGGGCAGGGTGGGGCCTTGGGGTGACTTGGAGTACCTAAAGAAATCATGTGGAGGAATTTCCTTCCCACAGTAGAAGCCCACTGGGAAACAGTGTCAGCTGCCTTGTGATCAAAGGATACCCCTAGTCTATACAGGTCTGATGATTCATGGCCCTCAACCCTCCTGTAGTTCAGCAGCTTCAGATGGTTCTCTCAGAAGGTTCATCTACCCACATGAATAATTAAACCCATTTACTTGTCACAAGATTGTAGTTGCTGTGAGTACTGTGGTGTTGCTGGCTGTCAGCGCCAAGATGTCTCTTTGCTCTCAAATCTCAGAGCTCTGAGTGAGCTGGACACCTCTGGAATAGAAGATGGAAGCAAGGACAAGTGCAGGGAAGGGACCTTTGAGAGGCAGCAGGCAAGTGAGGCTTGCTTCCATTAGGAGACAGGAGAACATTGTGCTGACCTTGAAGGCAATGGATCTGAATCCCAGTGTGCGCCCTTGACTGGTGTTTTGGGGGTGAGTCACCACAGGTGGAGCAGAGGTGTGTTTAGATGGTGTTCTTTCCTTGGGGACAATTACACAGGGAATTGCTGCCCAGCAGGGCCCTGTCTAGGGCTTGAAGGAGCTTAGCTGTGAATCACTAAGTACTCTGGAGAAAGGCAGGTGGAGAACAAGGTGGTTGTAATGAGAAAAAGAAATAGGTGGTGAGAGTTACTTGCTGAGAACCACGGGGCCTTGGTCTTCTCTCCTAATGTGAGGCTGGGGCTTGGTTTCTTGTTGCAAGGCCAGTACTTCAACCAGGACTTCCATCAGTGGGGGTGTCTTGGAGGTGGGTTGAAATGTCTCCTAGTTCCTCCTCCACTAACTGGTAGGAGAAGAAACTTTCAACCTTGCTGAGGCAAGCCAAGGGAAGGAGGAGCTGTTTTCTGCTTCCTGCTCTTTCCCTGATGCTGTCTCTACTCTGCCCCTGCTCCCCTCTTCCCCCCGCCCCCACCCCAAAAAAAAACAACAAACCCAACAACCCCAAAAAACAAGACAAGAGGAGCCTACCTCCTCCCACTACCTATTTCCAATGAATGCTTCAGGTCACACGGGGAAGCCATCTGATCTTCTTCAGGCAGCACTGCCTTTAACTGAGTATGACTTGGAGTGAAGATGGAAGCTGTGTTCTTCCCCATGCACATCTTCTTCCCTCTTGGCATCTAGGTATCTGTAATGATGATCCCCAACCCCAAACATTGCAGCAAAGTGAGAGATTTGGCATGAAAGAAAATGTAGAACCATCGTGTAAATCCTGGTGGCTCTCAAGCACCGTATCCTTGTCTAGAACAGGAGGGAGACTTGGGCAAACAGTGGTGGCAGGCTCTTCCCTGGCTGTGTTAGGGCTGTGTTTTCACCACAGCTCTGGAGTAGCTCTCACTGCTCACCTGCATTTGGACAAGGAAATAATTGAGGAGTAACCCCTTGGTTTTCTGTTCCTAGGGAAACCCCTTTTACCAGCTGGCTTATGCTTCACTTGGCCTTAGGAAGAGTTACATGCTTTTTCTGTAACAAGGTGGTGGGACAGTAGCACACTCAAGGTTCTCTTACATGTAGACAGAGCGTGGAGAGTGCCTGAGGAATATTGAGGCAATATTATTTGGTTACCTCAGGCAGTTTCTTGTATCAGTGAAAGTGATTTTGTGTTTATATTTCTCCTTTCATATAGAGGGATCACAAATTGCTCACAAATTGGGCAGGAGGATGGTTTTATCTACCAAGCAAAAGCCAGTGCCTGTAGGCACGCTGTGTTTGGCAGCCTGCAGCGGTGGTACCACAGGGCAGGGGGTGATCGGGGTGAGGGGATGCCCGGGTCGGGCAGGTTTGGGGCTGGCACAGTCAGCAGCAGCGTGTCCATCCCATGAGGAGGGGTGTGCCGCTTTTGGGGAGCGTGCAGTGACTGAGGTGTGAGCGCCTGGGCTGGGCGGGTGATGAGGGAGAGTTCATGTGGTGCTCGGTTGAAAACACAGGCTCCGGAGAGCAGGACGGTTGGCATGGCTGGGGAGCAGGGACTCAAAATGCATGCTTTTCTTCTGCAGCAGCAGTGCTCTTGCTGAAGTCAGCCTGCCTTCCTGCACAGCCGCTGAGTAGCACCAGGTGCTGGGGACAAAGCCTCCCTGGGGCGGCCCGTCCAGGGTCACCTCTGAGGTGCTTCGGCTGCTGTGCCCAGGCTGGGCATGTCAATCCTCTCTGGGAACAGAGGTAGGTTGGTGGGCTTTTCGTCATGCTGTGGCACTGCTGCTTCTGCCATCCCGGGCTCCTGCAGCCCTCTCCGAGGAGCCTGCTTGGATCTGAATGTCAGCTATTGCTGTAAGGCTCCTGCAGGGATGTGGTGTCTCACCAGAGCCCTGCCATTTAAACCATCAACCTCTTGCTAACCCCTTAGCAGCTGTGGAAATACTGGTCTGTGTTTTACCTGTTTGCAACAATTGGGCACACCGTCCCCTCTCTGTCACATGCACACCACTTAGGCTGTGGGCAGGAGGCGGTGCCACTGTCTCCTCAACTCATGCTGCCTATACTGTCCCCAACATGGACCTGCTCCCAGGCTCTGGTGAGAACCTCTGTGAAATGTGGAGGCTGAAGACCCATCCATAAAGGTGGCAGGGTGTCACTCACACCCTGCTCGTTAGCTGACGTCAGGGTGTGTGATGTGGGTATGCACCCATCTCAACTTGTGCAATAAGCCCTTACTCACCCAAGCCTCTCTCTCGAGACTGTTAGAGTCCTTTAAATTGCTTTTAGCCTTGACTGGACTGAGAGCCTACAAGGAAAAGCTTTTTTAAAATAAAGGACAACTAACTTGGAGTGGATATATGTTAGATCGTGCTATTTCTAGGTGCAGGAAGGTGACTGGGAACAGTCAGCATGAGTTTACCAGAGCAGATCATGCCCAGCTAACCAGATTGCTTTCTGTGATGAGATGCCTGAGTCAGTGGCCACGGAGAAAGCAGGGGGTGTCATTTACCTTGGCTTTTGGTTTTTGATGTGCTCTCTCATAGCATCGCTACAGCCAGGCTGGTGAGATACGGCCTTGATAGGTGACTACAAGATGGATTAAAAAGCTGTCTGGTCTGTCAGGCTGAAAAGGTAGCAGTCAATGCTTTGAGGTTTAATGGGTAGCCAGTTCCTCATCACAAACTTGAGGAGTCAACGTAAGGCCAGAACAGTTCAGCATCTTACCCCGTCATGCCAGGGATGATGGAGTGACATGCAGCCCTGCCCCAGTGAGCCCATGGGGACCGTGGTCCAAGGGGAAGGGTGGTATGCTGGAGTGTGGGTTGCTGGCCAGAGGGGTGTTGGTGTGCAGCAGAAATGGGCCAAGAGGGGCCTTGGGAAGCTGGGCAAGAGAAATGCAGGTCCAGTGCCTGGGATGGGGTCAGCCATTGCCCAGGTGTGGGCTGGGGGCCAGCTGGCTGGGAGTGGCTCTGCAGGGAAGGAGCTGTGCTGCGGGGAAAAACTGCTTGGTTTGTGCAGTTTAAACCAAATCGGTACTGAAGTGGTGCATTGATTTATCAGCAACATATAATTAATCAGCAATCAGTGAACTATATAAGAAGGATCAACATCAGCAACACAGTGGAGAAACCACAGTACTGGACACCTACGTGGTGCTGATGTTCAGCTACAAATTTCTAAGCACCCTTTTCTAACTGATCCCCAGAAGTTATGCTCATGCACTTACTTATGTGCCCCCATGGTGGTCCTGTCTTAATAGCTGCCCAGGGTGGGCCCCATGAGACCCTGTGGACCTGGTAGTCAGTGTGGATGTGAGTCAGCAGCATAGCTCATCTTACATTTTAGCCCAGTAAGTCACTGCTACTGACGGGATTTTGCAGGCAATGGCAGAGGTTTATTCCCTGTAAAAGATGGAAGCAGCTCTGGCCCTCACTGGGATGTCACGGGAAGGTCTTCCTGAGCTGCCCGCCTTCTCCCCTGCTCCAGGGGCTGTCCAGGCAAAGCTGGTGAGCTAGAACTTCCCACCCAATGTCCATTTTGTGTGTTTTTCCTGTCTGAAACAGGCGAGTGCTCTTAGATGCTGACCGGCTGAAGTGTTGGTTACTGGACACATAGTGGAGCTCCTGGGGACAGCACAGCCCTGCAGTAGCAGCTTATATCTCACTCTGGCAAGTGTCCTCCTTGCTGAACCCCCTGCGCGGTGTTAGAGGATGTCATTTTGTGTGATGGCTATGTGTGATGGCTATGTCTGATACGTACTTGCCATGTGTTGTTGACTTTTCGTCTGCACAGCTGTAAGCAGATGTTGTTGGCTGCTGGAAATGGCTGAGGATGTGCAACAACATACTCTCCTAGTGATCTGTTGCTTTGGCCTTTGGGTGGTATTTCTAAATTTTAGGAGTCCAGCGCAAGCTGAGGTTGTGGGGGCGGAAGCAAGCGCACCCGGGCTATGCTGGTGACCCCAGAGCAGGTTTCTCACTGGCGTTGCAGCAGATTTGGCAGAAAGGGATAAAAAGCAGGAGAAACATTCCGGAGATAATAGTAAAAAAAAAAGTGCTAATGATAAGGAGGGGAGAAGCACGATCTTCTTGATCTTAGATACCACTTATTTCATGTGGAGTAACACAACAGCCAGCCTGGCTGCCTTTCAACCTTGATGTCTGGTTGAATTTCTTCTTCTTTTTTCTGTTAACATTCAATTTTAAATAGAATAGTCCTCTGAGGGCCTGAGCTCAAGCCTCTTACATGTGATAGAAAGGCTCCCGCAGTTAGAGCGGGTGGAGGGAGTTGCATTAACTGTCTCTTTGCTGGTGTTTGCTGTTTTGTTGGCAAGGTTACTTCCATGTCATTTGGACTTGATCGGTTGGAAGAGCAGGAGCCACGCAGTCATAGCCGCTTATTTAAAGCTTCCCTTCTCAGGCCATCCAGGTGTCTCTAGATGGCTATGTGCCATGAGGACATGTCAGTAAATAGCCATGAAACTGGGCTATTTACGTGAGATTTTAACCAAGCTCTGCCAGGACCAGAGTGCAAGTAAGCACTGAAATGTTAGTGTCTCCTATGGAGTGGAAGGACCTTTTCCTAGCTGAGGGGGTGTGGAGGTTTCACAGGCCTGGAAGCTGAACGTGTGAGAGATTTTTTGGGAACCTCCATTTTTTTGGTGGTGTTTTTCGTGAAAAATTGAATAAAATGGCGGTTTAGATCCCTTCAGCTGCACAGCATTTTTGTTTCTTGTAGTAAGTTGGAAGTCCAATAGGAAGCAATGAGAAGATGCAGTAAAGGGTAATCCCTACCATTAGGGGCCTTTCCTGCAATTGTTCCTGCTCTCGCTGGGTTTCAGTGGGAGTAGGGATTTGGCTCTTCCATTGGATTTCTTGGCCTGGATGAAGATTGGGAAGTTTTCTTGCAAGTCTTACAGCTGTGGCTGTGTACTTCAGTCATAGGAGGGGTTAAATCTCAGTGATCAGGACTGGAGAAGTGATGGTGGAGATTAGATCTAGAATCCCATTTTGCTGGTGCACTGATAACAGGATCTTATCTGCCTGCCACTCTTATTTGATTACCAACACTCTACTGCAGAAACTGAGAGGGAGAGATGGAAGTGGCTATTGATTAGCAATCAATAGGGACAGAGGTGCTTTCATCAGCACCAGGGAAGGTGGCACGTTCACCTGCTAATTGCAGCCTGCAAATCCCAGAGGGGATGCTCTGGGCGTGGGGTATTGGCATGGCAGCTTGTTGTCTTATTGGACCAATGCTAGAAGAGATCAGTCTTGAAATTAGTGCTTTTGGCACTAGCCCTTTGTAAGCTGTGCCATCCTGTGACAGAGCCACCCACGCTCCAGCCCAAGGTTAGCAGCGTTGACTGCATTCATCAAACATGCCCTGGGAGGATGGAGAAAAACTGGGTATTGTACAGTGGGGCTGACTGTCCTCACTGTTTGAATACTGATTCTTCATTAAACAATAGGGGCTTGTGCAGTTGGGAATAGGACCAAGCCTCCATTTTTTGTTGAAAGAAGCCAGATGGAGTTTTATATTCTTTTTCCTTTGTCTTTTTCTCTGTGTATACTCTTATATGCATCTTTTATCTCCTCTCCTTCATTTCTCAATTCTTTTGCGTTTTCGCCTCCAAGTGCACCTCTGCTTCATATGCTTTAAAAGTCCTTGGAGAAAGGAGCCAGGATTGGCAAGTAATGCAAATATAAGAAAAGCTGAGGAACATCATACATAATGTTGGTGTCACCTCCAGGAAGCGTATTTTAGGAGATTGGAAAGGGCAGTTTCTCATACAGCCCCTTATATTCAGCATGCCATGGTGGATACAGACTGGGGTGCAGATGGTCCCTAAGTTCCTGGTGGCTGGAAGCCAGAATACAGAGGGGAGACCACCACGTTCCCTTCTGCTCTTTCCTGAATTAGACTTGATGCTGGGAGGGCCAAGCTACCTCCTGCCATTGCTAGTTAGCCGTGCAGAGCACGGAGTGCTGCACCCTGACGCAGGACCATTAGTGGCAAATTGGGACATCGCCCCAGCTAAATGGTGTTTAATGCTCAGTACATGTAAGCAGGACAGACATTTGATGGCACTTTTGGCATCAGGCAGGGAACATAGCTTTGTTCTGCACTAGCGGTTGCTGAACTGTGTTCAGCCATGGGAACCGCACGAAACGGAGACTTTTGGACATGGCTAAGCTTCCAATATAGATGTTCATGAATACCATGTGTTACAGCCCTTCCTGCTTCTTAGCCTTCCTTTCCACTGTTAGGATTACATTTTTTCTGTAGCAAACAGCATGGAGTTGAGCGTGGCTACATCGTGCCCCAGTAACCCACGCCTGCACAGGCTGCCTGAAGCAGGAGCTGGGGCAGGATGCTTGCTAAGGGGATCTGTCCCGTGGCCTCCTGAGCGCAGATGCCTGGGGTGAGCATGTGGCACGTCCAAGGGAGGGTATTTTTGTGCGAGATCCTTCCCTGGGATGGAGAGCCACCTTTCTTCTCTTGCATCCTCCATTTAAACCCAAGAGAGGCTATTTAAAAAAAATCTTGTTAAGAGAATGTTCCATTTGCATGATTAAGTCCTAGAAGTCAATAATGTCAAGCAGAACATTAATTCTGCCCCCAGTGTGTATAGTTATAAAATGATATTTAATTACAGAATTGCAAACTGTTTATCTGATAATCAAATGTACTCTCAGTGTCTTCTACATGCAGAGCTTCATATGTGAAACATCTTGTCAGATTTTTGCAGTCCGCTGTACTCTCACCAATTTAATTATCCTGATCCTGTCACGTGGAGCTGAATTGACGTATGCCTAATTCTCTCTTCATTTCTACTGAAGTGGTATACATCAGAAGATGGTCCTCTCTCATAGTTATGCTGGTGCAAAGCAGGCAGAATAAAATAAGGAGTTTGTCCCTCGTGCAGGGGTGTTTAGCCCTTCTCAATCCGTGGCACCCTCAAAATATTCTAGGGGGGATATATGAGCCCCTTTAGAAGCATCTGACTTTGTTTTATAGTGTATATCGATCTCGTTTTTCACTCTAACATTTCATGAATCGCTCAGGAGCAGTCCGCAGTCTGCCATCAAAATGGCAGGCTGAAAGCAGTTGCTCTAAGCCTTTTAGGCAAAAATTCCCTTCCAAGTCAATGGTTGTGTATTATGCCATTCGCTGTCCATTAACACTCTGCTTTGGAGGGTGAAACGGTTAACTTCACAGCTATTTTAGCTGCAAAACTTAGGTGGCCGAAATATGCCTGCAGCAGTTCTCTCATTATGTGCTGTTATATTTAATTTCTAGTATGTTGTGTAAGAGCAGTGTACTCTTTTCTCATGAATGACTCTGAGAAGTTCTGTCTGTAATGCATAGAGATTCACTGTACTGAGAGGTATTGTACTTAACGATATAATGTGGCTTTGTGGTATTTAAATAACGAGACGTGGTTATGTCGTTGCTGTCTGCACCATGTGTAAAGAGAAAGAATTACATTTGGGTAAGCATCTCTGTCATACCATGGGACAAAATTAATTCTGCCATCATAGTGTTCTCCTTGATATTGCCCCTTAATTTGGTTGATGTAGTATGTGTGCCAGAACGCTGCTGAGCTAAGACTGCAGGCTCAAGCATCACTCTCCACAGCAAAATCAAATCATGCTTTTTAGTGGGGATCTTTTTTTAATTTTTTTTTTCCAAATGGCTGAGTGCAAACCTCTTGCTCTTGATTTACTATTGCAATCAAGAAACAAGTGCTTATCTTAGTGCAACAAAATAATAAAATAACATTGAAATGATAGTGATAGGCTGGCATGTAGAAGTGCTTCCTGCTGCCAGAGCTGGCGGGGTAGAGCACGGCCACAGTGGTTCATAGCTATTTAAACACCCTGCAGCTGTATCAGTAGCAACTGTATGTTTGAAGTGGTTGAGTCCAGGCTATGGCCATGCTGCTCTCCAGAAAGCCTCTGCCTCTGGCCTCTGCCATGACGATGGACGTGAAGTTTCTGGTAGTTGTTACAATATTTGGCTTTTAGTGTAGAGAGATGAAAATACACCCAGAAACTGTAGGCAGCTTGAAAAAGGAACAAAACCAGAGCGTGGTGCCACTGGTGTCTAGGTTGGAGGCTGTGCACTGAGCAGACCTGAGTCTCTCAAAACCCAGCTGGGCCAATTTTATTCTCATTCCCAGGGCCTTACTCTAGCCTAATTGCTTTTGCAGGAAGATTAAGCTAAACTGAACTGAGGTCATGTTACTTCAGAGTCTGAGCGTCCACACAGGGCTTTCTCATGCCTTAACTTCCTACTTCTGAGTAACTCAGCTTACTTTTCTGGAGCATCCCTAGGCACACAAGCCCTTCCCAGTGTTGCTGGGTTGCTGTTTTCTGATGTGATGTCTGGAGCATGTGTCCTTCCTGCTAAACTAGAAGTTGGGGGGTGCAGACAGGCTCCAGTAAGTCTACAGTCCTCAAAGAAACCAGCAAACACCACTTTGAATTGCCATGTGGGACTGTGCTGTTGTACTGGGGCACCCAGGTGAAGCCCTAAGCTCCAGCCATGGTGGAGATGCTCAGCAGTCAGTACAGGTGCAGCTTGGATTTCAGCCTGACATGGGTCTGCTGAGCTGTGCTCCCAGCAACTGTCGGGGCAAAAATCCACCTTTGCTGGCAAAAATGGAAATCAGACCTTTATTATGTCTCTGTTCACGAGAACTGAGAAGGCTAGTATTAGATCAGATAAAATTTCTGTTGGGATTTTTTCCCAACAGTGATACAGTTAGGGATCTTTTCCCATTCTGGCCATGCTTAACAGCCTTATATGATGCATCTCTAAGGGGAATAGTTTAGGAAGTGGCTCTGCTCAGTTACTAGCAGTCCCTGTGGCAAGAGTGGTGAAAGGGTGCGTGAGGTCACCTAGTCCAGCCCAGGACCAAGGTTCCCAATGTAGTGTAAAGGCTGTGGAGCGGTGGTTCGGCTGGCCAGTCTTGGTGAGCTGGGAGCACTCAGGGCAGCTGAGGCAGCTGCAAGCAGGAAAAACTGTTGCTAACATGCCTGTGGCTACTGCAGACCTGCCTGGCTGGTTCCCTTTTCCAACCATTGCTTTGTAGCACATGAGATGGGGAAGCTGGCTGCTTCTTCTGGACCTGCCTCTGGTTTGCTGTGCAGCCGTGGGGGAGGTCACATTACCACTCTGTGCCTCAGTTTCCCCACATGCAAAATGGGATAATGTAGCAGCCATTACCTCTTCTAATGCTGTGGTACCATGGAAAGTCTCTTGCCCTGGGTCTTGGCCCTGGTCACTGCTTGTTGCGCTGCTCTGTTCCAGGGAGGCCCAGAACGGAGCGTCTCTGCTCTAATAAGGGACATACAGGAAGAATCGGAGTGGTTTTTTGAAGAAGACTGAAACCAAGTCAGAAGAGACCACTGCCTTAGCAGCCTGCCCAGCTGCGGGTAGGGATGAAGCTGAAGGCATCTGCCCTGCATTCAGCGCCAGTATGGCAGAGCACTGGCTGCAGCAGAGCTCTGTGTAGGGTCAGGCTCTTAGACAATAGCATGGGCTGAGATCAGGGGAATGCAGAATCCAAAATTCATTTAAGGTGGGGCATCTTCAGTGTCATGGTCCACACTGGACTGAGCATTTGTTCCTTCTGGGGACCAAATAGGTTTTTCAAGTACATTCATCAAGCTACACATTACCTCACAGCTTAGCATCTTTCAGTAGTAATGCAGAAAACTATCACTTGGTGTTGGACTGAAATCACCTGCTGCATTACGCCCCTGGGTCTAATGTATTTATTTATATGTTAAGCATAGGAGAACATTTTCTTTCAGATGGAAGGAAAGATCTTTTAAACTTTTAGGGCATTGCTATCTTAGCAATCTCCACACTGTATTTCTTAAAGAAAGAAATGTTTGAACAACTATCTAAATGTTCCTACATGTGTTATAAATCTCACTGTGTGTAATTAAAATAGATTATTTTTGAAATCTGAGCTACTTCTCATCACTTGCATGAGTTCATGTGCTACTGTGAGGACCTGTACTTTCCCCACTCTCCTGGTATGGATAGTGCCTAGCTTGGACGTGTCCACAGGTGTGAGGTGTCTTTTGATAACTGGAGTAAAGTTAATGGGCTTGTTTGATGAGGTAAGGGGAGAAGAATACTCTTTTCTATCTGAAGATGGAGCCTTGATCAATAGGAGCATTTCTTTGCTGAAGGACTGCATTTGTGCTTGGTTTAGAATAGACAGCTGGACAGAGTAAGCAGAGACTAATGTGGCAACTCAAAGCCTGTGGAAATCCCTGTAGAGTTTGGTATGAATTCACCCCCAGCAGGGAGGGGTCCCTCTCCAGCCTGCTGGAGAGAGCACAGCCCCTGAGATCTGCCCCTTCCCCATCAGGTGCTGGAAGAGTGGTGGGGAATGGTGTCCTGGCTCCTCCAGGCTTGGTGGCTGGCTTTCCCAGCATGGTGCTGGCATGCTGTTAGAGGTGGGCTCGCTGGCTGTAGGAGAGCTGTCAACATGGTGTTGACTATGTGGCATGGTGTACGTCCCTAGCTGTGCCGCACTCGGAGCCACAGGGGACATAGGATACAGGACTTAAAAAAAATAAAATTAAATTAAAAAATTGTCCTTTCCCTTTCTCCACCATCTTTGCAGTGCTAATGTTATCCAAGGCCTGGTTTCTCTGTGTGAATCACCTCTGTTCATGCAGCCAGCATGGGTAAGCTATTCTCAGTCTTCCACAAACAGGATAGCCATGGAAAAATAGATTGGGATGCCTCTGGCTTGTCTGTTGGCACCAGGCTTTCCTGTGTAATTACAAGGCCTTTATTACTAGGGAAAGCAGACGAGGCCTTGTCTGACTCTCAAATCCTAGGCTGGGCTTGCAGCAGTGGCAGTTAATAAATAAAAATAGTAACCCTTTGACTTGAAAAGTGAGCCTATTTCATATGGAAAGCATTGGGGGAGAAAAATCCCCATGTCAAAGACCCAGCAACAACAACAAAAAACAAACTACAGAGTCCCTCTAACACTAACTACACTCTGGGGAGCTAAATATGTCTTCCTCTAACATTCACGATGTCTAATTAGCAAAGCCAGGCAGTCGCGAAGGAGACCACCAGCCATCTCTGAGATAGACACATGTGACTTGCTGGCAGTGTTTGCAAGGTCACCCCTTTCCTATCTTTCCCACCACCAAAACTGGCATAGCAGGGAGTATCTGCCATCCATTTCCCCCTGCCAGGGAGTGACAGGAAAGGTGCACTGGCAAGATGAGAAGCATGACTGATGGCAGCGTAGCTGTGTTGAATTATTGCCTCTTGCGTGGGGAGCGGAGATTTGCTTTTGGGATGCTGGAATCTAAATCATCCATCTCTTTCTTTTAAAGGTGAACTGAAGAGCTTTGCATGGGGGAAAGAATTAACCAATTATTTAAGAGCACAGTAAGCTTCGAGCAAAGATATATGTACTTATTGAAAATGAAGACCGAAAATTACTTCCTCCATTATTTATTCTCTACCTGATTTTTGGTAGTTGCTTTTGTGTAGTCAACAGTACCAAGTAAATGAGTGTTGGAAGGGGTTACTGTATTTTAGTGATGTTCTTTCCAATGTACCCTGTGTTCCCTCCTGTTCTCTTGAAATGCAGCGGTCCTGGAGTGAAGCTGCTGTAGTATCTTGAGATCTCTGAGATGGGACAGGGGGCTGGTCAACACTACACCAGCCTACACCACCACCACTACACTACACTACACCCTTAGGCCCGCTTTATCTAGAGTCATTGGGGAGGTACTGGTTGGTTATGTGCAGACGTAAATCCTGTTTCTATGTTGTCAGAAAATGCAGGTGTGAATGCATATCTGTATCTAGGGCAAGGTTTGGGGTACAGAATAGCTTTTAACTGAGATTTGAGCGTTGCCTTACCTTGTGGAAATCCAGACTTGAGTTAAAAGTAATTTCATTGTTACTGGTGGCTAATCTCAAGGAACATCTGTTTCTGTGGGTATGGAAATCTCAAACAGGAAAAGGACTTTTAAAGTATCTGAGTCCCAGTGCAATGTCCTGCTGTGGAGCCACCTGGTCTGGGTCAGGAGACAGCTGGACAGGGACCCTGCTGCAGGCAGGGAGGGAGCCTGCCTCACAGCATATATAAGAGCAGCAACTTTGCTCTTCAGTGGCACCTTCTAGCATCCCTTACAGATCTAACACCCTGTTTTGCAGATGAAACCTAGGCAAGGAGGCAGTTTTGTGAGGTTAAACCATGACGCTCTGTGGAGGGGAGAGTGGGACCGAAGCCTCAGGACTCACCAGGGCTTTTCTCTGCTACAAAGCCCTCCTCCTTCCTCCTGAAGGAACACATTTTCTCTTTCCTTCCTTCTTTCTCAGGGTTAAAGAGTTTCTCTCCTCTCTCCGTAAATGCAAAAGCACAGCCCTTGCTATGGCATTACACTGCACATGACATCTCTCTAGGGAGGAAGTTGGTGGGTGCCAGCCTGGCCATGAGGAGCCAATCTGGATGCTGAGGGTGATAGAGATCACAGAATCACAGAACAGCAGGGGTTGGAAGGGACCTCTGGAGATCCCCTCATCCAGCCCCTGCGTGAGCAGCACCCCCAGATCAGGGGCACAGGACCGCGTCCAGGCGGGGTGGGAATGGCTCCAGGGAAGGAGACTCCACAGCCTCTCTGGGCAGCCTGGGCCGCTGCTCTGGCACCCGCACAGCAAAGGGGTTTTGCCTCAGATTTCAGTGGAACTTCCCGTGTTCCAGCTTGTGCCCGTTGCCCCTTGTCCTGTCGTCGGGCACCGCTGAGAAGAGCCCAGTCCCACCCTCCTGACACCCGCCCTTCAGACACTGATAAGCACTGAGGAGATCCCCCTCAGCCTTCTCTTCTCCAGGCTGAACAAGCCCAGGTCTCTCAGCCTTTCCTCCCCAGGGAGATGCTCCATCCCCTGAGCATCCTTGTGGCTCTGCGCTGGCCTTGC
>VZTV01106217.1:4274-16034 GCA_013400875.1 Anhinga rufa | reverse complement strand
GTTCCCCTCGGCCCAGCTCTCCAGCCTGCCCAGGGCTCGCTGGATGGCAGCACAGCCTTCTGGCGTATCAGCCGCTCCTCCCAGCTCGGTGCCATCGGCGAACTTGCTGAGGCTGCACTCCATCCCTTCATCCAGGTCACTGATGGATGTGTTGAACAGGACTGGACCCAGCACAGACCCCTGGGGGACTCCACTAGTCACTGGCCTCCAACCAGACTCTGCCCCATTGATCATGACTCTGTGTTCTGAGTGGGGAGTGTGTTTCCCTGGGAACTTTGAGTTGCCTGTGGGTAGGTCCCAGCGCAGGAGCATGTGGGCCTGCAGGGGCTTTGCGAAGGGAGGCAAGAAGCTGCAAGCCCTGCGTGGTGCCTGTCCCAAGCCAGGGAGACCTGATCTCATGTCCTGCCTACCTGAGGGCCTCAGTATGGGATGCAGGGGGCTGGAAATGAGAGACTGGGGTTTGGTATTATTGACTGTCCCTCCTGCCAAGTAGGAGCAGAGGTGAGTAAAAGGCTCCTGCAGAGGCGTTTCTATGTTATCTCTGCCTGTGGCAGCACAAGGCACATGGTGCCATGGGGACCATGCAGCCCCTCAGAGCCACCCTGCCCTGGGAGAGCAGGCAGTGCTGTGCCATGGGTGAAGTTTTGGGACCAGAGCAATCATTATCACCGTGGCCTGAGCCTGATATGCAGTGATGGGAGTAGGAGGGTAGAATTGCTCTTGCGTGGCTGGGTCTCTGCTCCCTAGCTTGAGCATCTCCTGTCCCATCTGGTTGCTCTTCCACTCAGGGGCTTTAAAAACCCGGAGCCTGATACTCCCTCCTGTTTGAATTATCTCTCCTGCCCTCCTGCTGGGCAGGCACGCATGAGCGTGGGCTGACATTTCCCCTTCCAGCTTCCTTGCTTGCTGCTGTTTGGTGTGGTCTCTCCTGGAGATCAGCATCCCCCCAAGAGCCTGCTTGGGCTTTATTGAAGCACTGCCTGGCTTGGAGACTCCCCCGTATCTTTCCTTCTCTTTTGTTTTTATTGCTGTAATAAATCTTCTTGCATCTCTCTAGCTGGAAGGGTGGGAGGGATGGAGAGGGGAGGTTTCCTGCCTAGTGCATTGCGGGCTTTTATTGACTGCCAGAAGTAGCAGTAAATCTGAAGCGGGAGGTGGGCTGGCATCGGTGAGCAGAGCGCGAGTCCCCAGTGGGGATCCAGCCTGGTCCCTGTGGGATCACTGCTGCTCCACAGACTCGCCAGCAGACAGAGCTCAGCTTCAAGATGGAGCTGGGCTTACAGCCTTGGTGCAGCTGAGCAAGACGGGTCATCCGCTTCTCCAGGGCTTGGGTCAGTGTGTCTTTGCAGATCTTCAGCAATCTGGGAGTGATATAAATCTGACAGAAGAAAAACCTACCCTGAAACGTCCTGGCTGGCACCGATGCGATGCTCGGCTGCCTGGCTTCTGGGGGGTTACCAGCTAGCTGCTTCATTTTAGCCAATTTTTTTTCTTTTTTTTTAAAAAAGAACTACAGCCCCAAAGCCCAAACTATATATATTTTTTTTAGGTTTACTAATTTTTTCTCTGTGATTCTCAAAGCAGTGTACGTAATCAGTGGGGCTGGTGTGTGGCTCATCTCCCTGCAGTCTATCAGGGCTGGCCCTGGCAGCCCCCAGTGCTGCAGCACATGGCAGCATCTAATTAGAGGTGATAGCAGTGCTGTGATAGTGATGAAATCCCTGTTCTTCCTCTGCTTCCGTTGGGATGTTTAAACTCCAGAGTGGATAGCTTGTGAGGCTTGTGCAGTCTCTGTTGCTGGAGGATTTAAAAAAATAGATTAGATAGCTGTGTGTCAAGGGGTAGCACAAGTAAAATTCATATTGCCTGGAGGAGGTGGTTGCCAGTGCTGGCGAGGGGCTCTCTGAATTTCCTCCATGAAATTCCTGCCCTTTGGCACCAGCGCTTCCTGCAGCACGGAGAGGGGACCATCTCAGCTGGAGCAAAGACAGCAGTGTCAGCAGTCTTGTGTCCTGAAAGGCCGTGGGCTATGGCTTCGAGAATACTGTGGGGTCCAGCCTGGGCAGCTGGTGGGGTGGGAGAGAGGGGACACGATTATGCATAGAGCTGGGCCGTGCCTCTGCCTCCTGCACCGCAGCTGCAGCACAGGCCCTGGTTATCTTTCCAGAAAGCATTAATGCAGTCAAACCTCAGGGTCATCACATGGATGTCAGCTCTGAGCGTAAGTGTCAACAGTCCTTCCCAGCAGCCTTCAGAGAGAGCACACTGTATGATTTTGCAGTAAATAAGTATTTAATACCCACCAAAACATTGTAAATAGTAATTGAAATACTTAGGAATAGCTTTTTTTAAAAAAAAAAGCTATGAGGCAGCAAATCTGCCGTCGTTCTCTATGCAGATCTCCCCACTTAAATGCAAGGCTGCAGTGTAACACTTGCACTTCTTAACTTGAGCACATGTGTACATGACTACATCCCCCTCCGATTTTCTTTTGGACGTGCCTTCTCAGACTCCTCGGTAAGAACATGCCAGGGGCTGTGTGTCACTTGGATTCCTGTGGGCTGGGAAAAATGACAATGTCTTGTGTTTTTCATTTTTGCCGTGGCACATCAGAACTGGGCCCCATCAACAAGGTGAAGTCCAGGGATCCCTACAGCTAGCAACATCCTGCTGGTAGGGTAAGGCTAGAGTCTTAAACCTCTAGCTTGCAGTCCAGGTCAGACAAACAATGGAGAGGTCTGCCTGAAAGAGATCCTTTCCTTGGATTTCTCAATGAATGTAATTTCCCACCCACACCACCCCCATAAGTCCAGCAGGTTAGATGAGAATCTCCATCTCTGCTTCTGTAAGCTTTTCCCTGCTCTCTTTTAAAGTGATCATGAATCCCAGCTCAGCATCGTGACAAAAGTGGTTGTGGCCTGTCTAGTAACGACAGTCACTTCTTCCTCTGGTGTCATTCAAATAAGCAGTAGAGGCAAAATGTTACTCTAGCAAAGGGACTCTCTAGTACTTAAGCTAGAAAGCTCACCTTCTATAACTACTGGCATGAAAGGTATTGATGTGGCTTGTATCTCATCCTTTTGGCTTTAATTTCCCTTAATTACCACCTTAAGGAACCCTTCAGAATGTGGCTCTGCACCCATAATGAAGCATCCTTTCAGTCTGACCCCCCCCATCCTTGGACAGGAGAGGCCCACACAGAGGTCTTCACCCTCCCTATGCTCCTCTCATTTCTTCTCTCCCATAGATAACTGCTGGACTATGAAGCCTGCATGCAGGCTCCACGCCTAGAAGGGACATTCCTGTGTCTCTTGTGAAATTTGGATGCTTCTTATAGTAATTCAGCTAGAAGCAAGAATATCTTTTCAAATTAGATTTCAGCACACTGACTGCATTTCTGGCCAGGATCTGGCAGTTTGTTGGCACAAGAAAATGAAAAGAAATAGGAGGGAAGTGTAAAAAATGTCAGATTCTTAATGATGTTCTAAAACTGGTGATGCTACAAAAATGGACATGGATCTCAGCTCTGTGAAACCAATTCTCACATCCTTAATTGATAGTCTGTCTCACCTGAATGGTGGGGCCAAATGTCTTGGTGTGGGGGGATGACTGACAGCATCTCTACCACAGTGCACACAGGGTAGTGCCCTGGCTTTTTGTGGCCAAGCCAGGTAAGCAAAGGGCTTTTTCTTCTCCCAACTAGCTAACTCTCAAATTAGCCTTGTTGCTCATCCTCTGTTGGCTCTGGTATTTATAGAGGAGAATGCCACTACTCTGCTGTTAATAGTTTACCACCAGCAGTCAACAGTAATGCTTGCTTTAACTTGGAAGAGATTTCTCACTTCCCTGCTGCCAGCCTGTCTCCCAACAACTGCAGTCAGCACCGTGCCCTGTCTTACAGGGGAGGGCAGGCAGGTGAGGAGATGGCTTTTGGTGAATTACCCATGGAGAAAAAGCTCAGTTTGTGGAGGCCGACAGTCTACAAAGCTCAAGAGATGATCTATGTGAAGAGAGGAATATTCCTCTTTCACTGTCCCAAGCTAAGCACAATGACTTGCTCGCTCAGCTGAGAAACACAGGCATGGCATGGCCATCTAAAGGATGCACCATACAACATCTTCTCAGCCTAAGGCAGATCCACTTGCACCAATGTAATTTCTGACAGATATTTTTCCAGCCTGTTCTTAAAGATCTTTAGTGCAGAAGTATCTACAATATCCCTAGGCAATCTCTTGTAGATCTTCACTATCTTAGCGCCTTAGAAAGATGTTCCTAATTTTTGAGCTAAGTTGACCTTGGTCCAACTCCAGCCTCATATTGTTTATCCTGACCACTGGGGACATGGAAAATACATTTTCCCCAGATCCTTTCTTTCCTTGGTTCTTCCTAAATAAGCCTTTTACATCCCTGAATGCTGTGCCTGAAAGTTGCACTTTGCCTCCCATATTCTCCTTTTCTGTAGGGTAATCCCAGTTCCTTTTAATTTTTCTTCAAATAAACCAGTCCTGCTTACACTCCAGTCATTTTCGTTGCTATTCTATGGACTACTTCCGTTTGGTCCATGTCTGTCTGGAGGTGTAGCACCCTGAACTGGACCCTGAACAGGTCTTTCCAGTTCTAGGTAGTGTGGAGAGATAGATTTGGTCCCAGGACTGCTGGTCCATGACTGTCTCTGCCACCTTTTCTAGGTCCTGCCAGCCCATTCTGGAAGGTCATTCTTTCCAGCCCTTATTTCTGCCTCCTTTCCTAGCCAGTTAAAAGTAGGACTCATCTGTCTCTGCAGTTAGTACTGTGGTCAGCAAAATCTACTCTGTTTGGTGATGCTGAAAGTGTAACTGCTCTTCCTCCTCTCACCCCTTCCTCTCAGCCTTGCGCCAGTCCTCTTTGTCCTCTCTTCTGGCCTCTCCCGATGCTCTCCAGGACACCTGCTTTCCTGCCTCTGCCAGGGTGCACTGGCTGCTGAGCACAAACCCTAAGGCCCAAGGACTATTCACTTCATACCCTGCCTATGAGAAGGTGACTTTATCATACTTTATAATACACACTCTATTACGAAGCTGTTGGAGATCCATCTGTCCTGCTATACCTGAATTCAGCCTTAACCAGCTGCTGCAAAATGGCCCCAATGCCTTTCTCCTCCTGTTGCATCTGAGTTGTCTTTGTCACCCCTCTGGCTGGGGAAGGGAGGACTTCCCTAATGCCTATTGAGCTCTCTAAATTCATTGAAGAACTGTGAATTCTGTAACGTGCTAAAAATACCCTTTTTCATACCCAGATAATATTTTGAAATACATTACTGGTCTGAGGCAGACATCTTAATCCTATTTTTGGAAGATCATTTGGCTAATTAGGAAACCTCCTGGTGTGTCTGAGAGGACGTTATATTCCTACCGAGCCTTGGTTTGAAGACGGAGTAAGGAGAGAGGTGTGCTCCTCCCTGGATGAAGGACAGGAGGGAGATTATCAAACAGTGGAGGATGCCCTCCACTGCTGTCACATGCGCTGTCTTGTCACTAGTCTCCTCACAGACCCAGGAGACCTTGGGGCTGGGATTTGCACATTCACAGCACGCTTCTACCCAGCTGCAGATGGCTGGTGACGGGAGGCACTGTGGTGCCCTGCGTGTTTGCAGAGCTGTTGGTGACTCCCCACGCAGCAGTGATGCTGGTACCTCACACAGCCATGCTCACAGGGCTTGGCAGGGTGCATCCCCTCTGAGTGCCTCTCCTTGCTGTGGGATCTCTTCCATCCGTATACGATGGGCTCATGACTGAGTCAACAGCTCATGGAATTGAAGGAGTTTGTCCCCATGCTAGCGGTGCTCCATAGACGGGTGCCTGCGAGGCCAGGTCAGCATCACCTATCTTCTCTTTTTGTCTTGCCTCCCAGTGCAACCTGGACAAGTGCGATGTCCCTTCAGGGGACAGCACAAGGCAACTCCCTAAATTCTCCTGGGTCTCATGCCTCCTTGTTCCCCCTTCCCACTCTTCCTCTCACTCTCTGTCTCACCCTTGCTTGTCTGTATCCAAGAAGGTTTTGGAAGTAGCTTGGAGGAGGTGGCTCAGTTGCCACCTCTGGTTTAGCTGTGCTGCTGACACAGCCTGGACTTACCTGTAGGTCTTCTGAGAAGTCAGATGGGGATGCCATCCCTTAACCACATCCTCCATCCCCAAAAAGCTGCATGCAGGCAGAGTACCTGAGGCACCAGCTATGACTGATCTGTTCTGAAAATCCCCTGAGCTGCTGAGAGTCGCTGCTGGGGTTAGCAAGGGATGTGTGAACAACTCCCCAGAGATCCTACAAGGAAAGCAGCAAGAGTTTCTTGTTTTCTCCTGCAGCCACCTAAGTGAGGCAGTGGGGCTGAGTATTTCTTGGAGGAGCCTTTAGGTGCTAAATCTGGCTTCAGTATTGTGCAACGTGAATAATCAGACAGTTGAAGAGACACTGAGACAGTTGGGAAGAGACAGGAGAGAGCATTTGGGGCTTTTGGGAGAGGAGCTGGGGAGAATAGATTTTCTCTCAAACTGAATGGGTTAGATTGGTCTGTGGATCTGCCTAGGGCCAGGAGATTGTCCAAGGAAAGAGACTAGTGAAAAAGGATGGGGAGGAGGGAATAGGTGGGTATGGTCTGGCAGATAATGGCATCAGGGTAGCGAAGCCATGACAGATGGGGCTGCAGCGGGAAGGGAGGGTGAGGTCTGCTGTGACCCTGTATTTGGTAGGAGCTTCTCCTCCAGTGCACAAGGCCTTTTGTGCCCATTTGTGAACAACATTTCTATGAATTAGATGTTTCTCTGAATAAGAATAGCGTCAGCAGTTGTACAAATTAGTCTAGAAGGGAGCCCTCAAGCTTCAAGATAGAGGCTGAATGCCAGCCAGCACCAGGAGAAAGCGAAAACTGTTTAGAGACCTCTATCACGGGTAGGCATGCTGTGGGCATCATGCCCAAACCAGCTGGAGTTGGGCACTGCCAGAATGTCGAGGTGGATCAAACAGGTCACCCGCTCGATGTGGCAGACATCTGCTATTCTGTTGTGGGAGGTAGGGTGAAGGCGGGGACTGTCTAGCACCTTCTGGTAAGGAATTCCAGCTGACTTTTCCTTTTGGAAAAGCAGGCACAGCTGGTGGTGACAACCGCAGATGAAGAGGTAGTGATTGCCTGGGATGCCTTCACTCTCTGCCTTTTTGAAGATCTCGGGAGGCACTTCTAGGAGACATTACCTCGACAGCAAATACCAGGCAGAGATCTCAAAATTGTTTCTGCCCCTCTGAGACATAGGGAAGTGCACAAGACGTCACTGTGCACTTCTTCAGGACTGCTTCCACAAGTATCTTCTAAAACGTCACTCTTGGAGATTGGTGTATTGTTTGCTTTACACAGCATTTCTAGCATTAGTTATTTTTAACTGCATGTCTTTGGTATGCTCAGCATGTCTACTGCCTCTTTGAAGCTTGCTCTTTTTTTCTGGGATGCAATACTCCTTTATCGCACGCGAGATCAACCCCAAGTTGGCCATCAGTGTGCCTTCCTAGTGAGGCTGTGTAGGAACCAGCAACTTCAAGATGAAAGTCCCCCAGATCTGCTGGCAACCCTCTGAACTACCCAGGCCCTGGAAACTGTTCTGAAAGTATTCATCTTATCCCAGTGCTCGTGGTGAGCTCTTACGTGGTGAATGCCTGAAGTTCAAAGGAGGCAACGTTGTATGGCAGTTGTGGTGGCACCAGTCAGACCAGGAGCTGCAGGCAGGAGGAAAGATGCTGTAATGGATCTGTAACTATTTGGTTCCCCAAATTTCAAGTGGTGAGGCATAGTCCCAGTTTTTCCCCCTTCGTTCCCTCATCAGGTCCTGCACACACCATGCATTGCTGGGTTTTGGGTGCATCCACTTTCAGCTGTTTTGTGCAAAAAAGGGGTGCTGATGCCACTCATCGTATCAGTGGCTCCCAGCCAGGAGCAAGCTCCACATGAGCCTGAGCCAACAGGGTGCCCTTTTCTCCCTTGGGAAGTCAGGCTTGGGTCACAAAAAATTGGTGTCACCTTTCAGATGTACGCACTGCCGTGAGCCTGCTGCTCCAACCCTGAGTGCTTCCCCACCTCCTGGAAGGTTGTTAACCACAACACAGATATCATGCATGATACTTTGGGCCACCAACACTGTGGAAACTGTGATGGAAAAGGAAATTCAGTCCTTGGTAGGAAGCTGTACAGCTAGACACGGTCTTTTTAACTTTAATTTTCTAGGTAGCTTGAAACTGAACTTTTCATTCCTCTGAAATATCTCCACTGGCCCCTTGAGCCCGCCCCGCCAAGATGTGGCTTTTTTTAGTGTAGAGTGTTTTTTTTTTGTACTGAGACGTCTCCTTTGCCTGCTCTCCTCAGTGGACACTGATGTGACATGCAGAGCTGAGCTGTCAGAGCTCTGGGGTGTTTTTTCTCCTCCCTGTGATAAGCCGTGACACTCCAGCATCGCAGCTCCACAGATCTCTTCTCCATGCTTTTGTTCACATTTCATTGTGAATGCAGCAGGGGTCGGGGGGCAAAACACAGTGGCTAGAGGTGTGCCCAGGTCAGGGGGGATTTTTGAAATATGGCATTTTTCAGCTTTACTTGAAGAATCTGTAAGGTAGCATTGCAGATTATTCCTGCTCCCTTTCTTCACGGTTCTCCGTCCTCATGGATTTTTCCCTGTTATTCTAGATTGTCCCAGCCATTATAACTTCTTCCCTCTGCTCCTCTTCTATCTGGCTCAGGGGAGAGTTTTGTGGGTGGATCATGGGCTCTTTGGGGCAAATTTACATCCCTTGGTGATGCAAATGGGGAATCACATTATTGGAGTTGGTAGTGCTGAGCAGCATAAATGAAATGATCCCTGCAGGCTTACTTCTATGGAATAAAATAATGCTGGATATGAAGAGGGAGCCAAAGAAGTGCAAGTGGAGCTTCTTTGTTGGATCTTGTTTAACAGCTATTGCAATGAATGAAATCTCACCTGTGCCCCATACGAGGGGCAGCTGGGACACTGGGCAGCGTGAAGGCAAGATCCAGGCCTCCAGCCAGCCTGCCAAGCAGGGAAAGCTGGGAGCCTGGGAGCAGCTACCTGGGAAAGAGCAGGTCAAGGAGAGGCAAAGCTGTGGGATCCCCAGGGCTGTAGGGGACATCTCCTTGTAGCCAGCCCTGGTGCAGGGAGGGTACTTGGCCCCTTTGCTAGCTGATACCTGGGCACTGACCTCTGGGTGCAAGTGGATCCCATAGGCTGATCCTATTCAGATTTTTCAGCAAAAGCCTCCCTGAGGTGTATTCAGGCTGAGCTCTGTCTCATCTCATCTGCTTTGCAGTAGTCGCTCTGGCTTTAACCCTTTGGTGGCCTGGTGCTGTTTAACCCCGATGAGTTGATGCATTGGGGTTTTTTCACAGGGGACACCTGAGCTGTAAAGACAGCAGGCACCTCACCAGCAGTGCTCTTTGCCAGGGGAGGCAGCTTTGCATTTCCAGTACAATGTGAGAAGGGTTTGATTAATACCACCGCAATGTGTGGTGACACTCTGGACCTTGTACCTTCATCTCTGGACACCTGAGCTCATACAGGAGCTGGACTTGATGATCCTTGTGGGTCCCTTCCAACTCAGGACATTCTATGATACACTTGGCTTGGGAGAGGGTATGAGTAGGAGGAGGTCTCTTTGGAAAGCTGTTTTGCCCCAGCACGCCAGGCGCTGCGAGGAGCTTGTGTCCTACTCCCACTGCTGGTCATGTTGGTGGTTGTTGCAGCATGGCATGGTGTCTGCTGGCAGCTGTGTGTCTCTGCTCCTCAGCTGCCTCCTGTGCAGTGGCAGTGGCCACCAGATGCTGGTGCCTGGACCAGCAGGAGGGGATGTTCTGCTGCTCCCTGTGTCTGTGCAGGTCCCAATGTCCCTCTGCTGCATGCCCCATGGAAGCCTCTCTCCTTCCCTTCCTTGGGACAGCATCCTCTGGGACATCCCTGTGAGTCTCACCTACGTGGAGCTCGGGTCACATGGCTGCGAGGTGAGGGGAGAGGGTCAGCATGCAGCAGTACGCTAGCACAGCTCGACCAGCTGGCCCCCGGCACCTCCAGTCAAAAGCCATCGCTTTGTTTCTGACCACAACCCAATTACTGTAGAGCAGTCGCTGTGCTGCTGGGGCCGGGCTGGGGCTGGGGCTGTGGCTGTCCATGCGTGGGGTGCCTGGGGATGTGGGGGTCCAGCTGTCCCGGGCAGGGGGCCTTCAGTCGGCACCAGCTGGGGGTCCTTCCTGGGAAGAGGCCAAGCATCTGCTGCCTCTGTATGGTGCTAATGAGATTGGGAGGGGGCAGATGTGAGGCTGTCTTTGAGTCACCCTCTGAGGGCACCCATCATGCAGGGGAGGTTTGCTTTTAGGGATGCTGCTGAGCAGTTACACTAAATGGATGTTAGCATGGCTTTATCCAAGCATTGATTTTGCCTAGGACTATTCGTCCCTTTGCCAGACCATACCCAGAGTCTTTGCTAGAGTGGCTGGTGTGCACTGGCGCTATTCCCCCTCGCTGCAGGGGGAATGTTTCCAGTGGGGAAACACTGCAGTCTCACAGGGGAGATACCTGGTTATAGAAAAGGCAAGGTCTGCCAGGGAAACGTCTAGCTCGTTGGTCCCCAGTGACCCCAGCCGTGCATGAAGGCTGGAGAAGCAGTGAGCTGCAGGCAGCATTGCATTTTACCCTCCCCCTGAGTCATAGCTTCTGTTTCAATTTCCTCTGACTGCGGGCAAGGGCAGAAGGTGTCAGCCCTCGTTGGTGGGAGGTGTGCGAAGAAGTCCAGGCTGCCAGCGAGCAGCCCTGTGCAGGGACCGGGGTGGCGGGGAGGAGGCTTTGCACTCCTCAGGTCAGCTTTGGCAGAGCAGGAGGGAGAGGCGTGGGGAGCCAGGGTGTGCGGTCATACGGGGAGCAGCACTCATGTCAGGACACCCCCAGACAGGGCAGGCTGCTGGAAAGGCCAAGCAGGAAAAAGGACCTTTCCTTACTCCAAAATCTATAAATTTTAGCTATAATCCAGTACATTCCCCACTCCGAAGTCCCAGACAAGGACTTCTTTGAAGAAATCATACATCTTGACCATGTTCCAGATGCTGTAATATTGAACAAGATCAAGTGCTGGAGAATATCAGTTCCCATCTAGCAGATGCCCTGGCAGGGAAGCTGACTGGAAATCCTCAGAGAGATTACTCTGATCTCCTCACAAACAGAGAAGCATGGAATAGAATAACTTATTTTAAATATTAATGCTAATTTAACATTAATTTTTACTTTGTTGCTAGTGAGAGGTACTACTGCGACACTCCTAACAAGCTGAAATCTTCTTAGATGCTTTAGTCTTACAAAACTGAGATGGGAGGGAAAGAGCAGATGCTTTGCTGTGTTCTTCTGCAAACTGGTGGAAAATCGGTGGTTCATTAGACTGTTCGCCCGTTTTGGTGATTCTTTGAATAGTATGGAAGAGCTTTTGAAATAAAAACCCCACCACTATCTTGTAGTGGTGGCTTTTTTTTTTTTTTTTCCCAGGCTAGGGAAAGAAGCTGTAGTCATTCCAGAGGGAACAGTTAAATTTGTTGGTACAGCATCTCAGAGGGTTTTCTTCAGGCCCAGGTTTCCAGAGTAGGTAAAACCACTTGTTGGCAAACAGGCTGTCCATGAAGAGCAAAACTAGATTCACTTGCCACAGCAGCAGGGGTAACGGCAGACATACACAGACACTAGGATCACAGCACAG
>VZTV01106214.1:41861-57925 GCA_013400875.1 Anhinga rufa | reverse complement strand
CCCCTGATCATTTTTGTGGCCTTATACGTTATATGAAGCTGCATAACTGGAATTTTCTGCATTACATAATTCTTAGCCTTAAAATTATACAAAAGAACTTAAAGAACTTCAGTAAGGAAAGGACAGATAACCTTTGTCACTCAAATAGCATTTCTGCAATCTGTAAATCAAACTTCGTACTCGATTTTGCATGTTGTATGTTATCTTTACGATATGAAGTGATACAATGTGCTGTGCTCAATATTTTTTTATGCTTAAATAGTTACAAACACTTAAAATACTCAATATTCCATGTACTTTTTAAAACACTTTGTGGGCTTCCATGATGAGTCTGCCTTGAGATGGAGTTGTCTATCTGGTGCTAGGAAGCACAGCTGTGAAAGAGGATAGTTTTGGCTAACCAAAACGATCAGAGAGGACATACAGAGCGTAGCATGGTTTGAGGTGTAACAGCAATCAATTATTTCTGTTTTTTTTTTCTGGACATACTCCGTTGTGCTGACTAACTACTGCTTTCAGCAGCATTCTTTAGAGTATTTCTACCTCAAACTGTCCACCTCCTTCCCAGGACCGTCTCCCTCTTTTCCTAGTGATTTCAGTTTTCACTTTTTGAATTCTTTGTCTTTATATTCTCTTAGTCTCTGTTATAATAACCCATATAAATAATTAAAATAAAGAAAAAGTAAGTTTTCTCCCATTTCTGATTGGCAGCACTAACAAGATATTTCTGCTTTTTATCATTTTACTGTGCTTCACTTGTCCTTCACATTTTGGAATGACAGCTACCTGTTGGTCTAGGTGCGTTTTGCACCTAGCTTAAGGAAGTACTGATCTTTGTTAATGTGTTGTACTGGGTTTGCATGGCAAGATTTTGGTAGCTGGGGGCCTACAGGGGTGGATTCTGCGAGAAGCTACTAGAAGCTTCCCCTATGTCCAATAGAGCCAAGGCCAGCCAGCCCCAAGGTGGACCTGCCGCTGGCTCAGGCTGAGCTGATCAGTGATGGTGGTAGTGCCTGTGTGAGAACAAATTGAGAAGAGGAAAAAAACCTGTGCAATGGCAATTGCAGCCAGAGAAAGGATTGAGGCTATGTGAGAGAAACAACCCTGCAGACCCCAAGGTCAGTGAAGAAGGAGGGGAGGAGGTGCTCCAGGCGCTGGAGCAGAGATTCCCCTGCAGCCCGTGGTGAAGGCCATGGTGAGGCAGGCTGTGCCCCTGCAGCCCATGGAGGTTAGCAGTGGAGCAGATGTCCATCCACAGCCCGTGGAGGACCCCACACCACAGCAGGTGGATGCCCAAAGGAGGCTGTGACCTTGTGGGAAGCCCACAGTGGAGCAGGCTCCTGGCAGGACCCATGGGGAGAGAGGAGCCCACACTGGAGCAGGTTTGCTGGCAGGACTTGTGACCCCGTGGGGGACCCATGCTGGAGCAGTCTGTTCCTGAAGGGCTGCACCCCATGGAGGGACCCACGCTGGAGCAGTTCATGAAGAACTGCAGCCCGTGGGAAGGACCCATGTTGGAGATATTCATAGAGAACTGTCTCCCATGGGAGGGCCCCCACACTGGAGCAGGGGAAGAGTGTGAGGAGTCCTCCCCCTGAGGAGGAAGGAGCGGCAGAGACATGTGATGAACTGACCCCAACCCCCATTCCCCGTCCCCCTGCGCTGCTGGCGGGGGGGGGAAATAGAGAAATTGGGAGTGAAGTTGAGCCCGGGAAGAAGGGAGGGGTGGGGGGAGGTGTTTTAAGATTGGGTTTATTTCTCATTATCCTACTCTGATCTGATTGGTAATAGATTAAGCTAATTTCCCCAAGTCAGTCTGCTTTGCTTGCGATGGTAATTGGTGAGTGATCTCTCCCTGTCCTTATCTGGACTCATGAGCCTTTCATTATCTTTTCTCTCCCCTGTCCAGCTGAGGAGGGGAGTGATAGAGCGGCTTTGGTGGACACCTGGCGTCCAGCCAGGGGCAACCCACCGCATTTGCAATGACACTATTATATTTTAATTTAATTTGAATGGGAGTTTCATCATCTTGAATTCAAAGAACTGAATAGGAAGAAATATCATTATTCCCTGCTGTAAGTGGAAATAAATAACAAAGAAAAAATAATCTTAGTTATTATTTATCTTTTTTAAAATAATCCGAAATAATAAATTGTTCTTCCATGCTACACCATAGCCTTCCCTTGAGGGAAATAGGAAATTAAATGAGACATCAATAATGTCAAAAATAAAGATGTAATTAAAAAGCCTGGGATTGTAAGGCCTCAGAAATAAATATAGGGCTTTTGGACCTTCACTTTGTGCTTCATAAGCAGAGCACACAAACTTTTACTCCAAAGTTGTATTCACCTCTACAACTTTTGTCATAAGATTTCACAGCTAAGAAAAATAGCTTTTGATATTTTCCTTTTCCACATCAATCCTCTGTCTTTTGTTTTTCTTCAGATGCTGATTTCTTTATGCTTCTGGTGCCCTGAGAAATGTAGAAAAGCAAGATGCAAAAAGAAAACCTTGGAAGTATTTTTAACAAAGCAGCTTTGGTGTCTCGCATCCTGCCCAAATGTATGGGAATATATACAATGAAAGTACCGTCTTTGCATTATTAATAATGTTATTAAATGAATAGCATAATGCTTTATAACTTTATAATCTTCTTCCAAAATTAATTCTGAAGTCTATGAAAATTAAATCAGTACCAATTCAGTGGGGTCATATATGCCAAATTTTTTCTTATTTACACCAGTGTAATGCCTTATGTTATTTATCATTAAATTTATCTTTCAATCTCCTGTTGGTCTTAAAATGAAAATCTTCTAAGGTCAGTCATAACTGCAGAATGGTGTGTGTATGTCCATCCATCTCTAGATAATATTTTTCAAAAGCCAGTCTGAATACTTGCACTTCAAATATCAATTAACCTATTGTTTGCAATTAACAGTGCAGAGTCCTGTAACTGTTTTAAGAATGCAGATTCGCAGGACAGCATGGCCTGTGCATGTCTGATGAGGACTGGTTGCTTCTATTCTATTTGTCATGTTTGAAGTATGATATATAGAGTAATTTCTAAAATGCGAAAGGTTTCGGAAAAGAGACACAATACACTTATGTGCAATAGGATTGGATTTATTTTATGTAATTTCTAGCAAGTGCATTGTTAGAAGACGCATGCTGGAGAATGCTCATGACCTACACGCACCTTGAAAATTAGTACAAGGCAAATTAGCAGAGTCACAGAATTTGCCACGGGCATTCTTTTTGAAGTATTAGAGAATTAATAAAAGGTGTTCAGTGTAGATGCTGTATGTATAATGTGTAAAGTCAGTCAGCATTGTTCAGTTAAAATACGACTGTCACAGACGTACTCTGTTCAAGTCTATAGACAGTCTTAAAAATTGCTGGGTTTATAAAATAAATAAAGCTCACTTGCTATTTAAATCCATTGCTTTATTTGATTTTTATTTCAGCATCCTGAAGGTTTAAGAAGAACCAATGTTTTGGCCCTCAGGCATTTCCCTTGCTTGCTCAGAAGTGCCTACAGCCAATACTGACTTGGTTGCAAATGTGAAAGCACCATTTGTATGAATACCACAGATGCTCTTATTTCTGAGGAACGAGAAGCAATTCTATGGCCAATTCTCATGATGCTGATTTTTAAAACAGATCAAACATGGAAATAGCAGGGGGAAAAAATCAAAGATGTCTTTCCTATTTAATATAGCCTCTTGGATGGAGTAACCATCCAGAATTAGATTTCAGAAGCATGATCCCTTTTCTTTGCAGAACGAAACATTATAGACTTATGATACCAAGGGAAAAAGCTGGCTCTCCTAGTGCATGCTCTGTTATATAAAGTACTCAGACAGCTGATTAATCTATGGGAGTTGGTAATCATTTGACTCTGGATATTTTGTTCAAATGTTTTTTTTCAGTGATTCATGAAGCCCTTATCGGAATTCAAAAAGCACTTCACGAATCAACTAGGAGCTTAAAAAAAAAATTAGCAGTAATGAGCTCATTTCCATAGAAATAGGACTAGGCTCACTGGTGGGTCAAACTGTTTTCTGCACTTCCACTTTCCAGTATTTTCCTCAATTCATCTCCAGTTATTTCATGCATCATTATCTTCCATTTTCTGTATATCTAAACCATGCCATTTGGCTTTTTCTTCTCTAACCAGCAACTGCCACTTCAAGGCATTTCAAAATGGTGGAGAAAAATTGTCATCCGTATTTCACTCAAGAAAGTTTAAAATTCATTGTCATCTTGAAACCCATTATTCATGACAGTTTCCTCAATAGATTACAAATCATAGTTTGAAGTAGTATTGAGCAAAAATTTATAATGCACAAGCCTCTGCATTCCTGCTGGATTAGTAATGTGTTTTAATGATATTGCATTTGTATTCTTTTAGCTTTCTTTCATGAGACATCACAGAAGCAACAGATTGTATCTTTCATATTCCAGACATATCACACTACTTTAGTGTTTTCCATTCCTTCAGATTCACTGCTAACCAAGATGAAAGCTAAGGTCTTGTGAGCAAAACCTAAGCCACCTGAAAAGAAGTGGTATCCCTTTGAGGTTCTCAGTTTGTTGGAAAGAGGGAATTACTTACAGTTTTATACACCACAGCATAAGACTTGTTTTGGCAGGTTCCAAAGTAGTAATGTTGTGGTCACATTCGATGGGCCAGTATAGAAGGTCATGCACTGGTGCTGGAGATGTTCAAATTGTTTTGTGGGCTGTCATCCAGGAGATGAAGAAGGAACAAGAAAGAACATTTTGTGGCTTGAAATCACGCACACAGGCTTCATAATGAACGCTATGCACATTGTTAAAGAAAAAAACCTGTGATCTTGGAAAACAAAGGATTTTGAATAGGAAAATATTATTATTGAAATCCCTTATAAAAAATGAAGTAAAATCCCTTCTGGAAGTATGCCACTGGAGAGGTATGCCTTTTTCCTAAGTTGCATCAGATAAGTCCACATCCAGATCTGAAGATAAAAGACCAGTTCTGCATGCATTAGAGTTGTATATCTCCTAGGATGAATACTGTTGGGTTACATTGAGTGATGAAGGGTACAAGTGAACTACATCTGGGCCAAAACTTGCATTTGTCTCAGTTCTGGAACAGGGAGGATTTGTAAGTCAAAACAAATGGCTTCAAAGAGGAAAACAAAAACTTGTTCTGGAAATAGACTTTTGACCCAGTGTGACCAGAAATTCTCATAGAGGAGAGGGATGCCATGGAGTAGGAATAGGAGGGTAAAGCATACAAGGTTCTCCTTTTCAGGAGGCATAGTATTTTCTAAGTGAATACTACAAGTGGCACAATGTAAGGCAGCCACTGCTTCCCTTTATGAAAGGGCCTCATAGTCTTTCCTTTTTCTCATTTTTATCATAAATAAGTGTGCATCAAATGAAAATTTGGTCTACTGTCTCCTGTATCACATTTTCTATGAGAGCAACACTACTGAGACCAATATTCTGCATACTTTAACACTAGGCAAAAGTGCAAATGGCTTTAAAAAGCAATTAGACAAAAGCACGGAACATAAGGTCATTAGTGACTATTAGACAAAATGGACAGGGTAAAGCAGTAGGTTTAATCCTCTCTAACTAGTGACTGCTGGAAGCTGCCTTCTCTGGAAAGTGTGTCAGAGCAGGGTCATCGTGTACAAGCCCCATTTCTTGCACTCTTTTTTGACATATCTGTGGTAAAATGCTGCTGGAGAAGGGAGGTCAGCTAGACAGTGCTGGGCTCCGCTTTAGCAGCCGACCCCCTTCCTTACCGTTTTGTTAAATGTGGCAGAATCATGATTCCAAAGTCCCGCAGGAAATGTAATATTTTTAGAATATTTGATGTATATTAAAGGGCATAATAAAGCTAGCTGCTAGCTAGCATTTCAAAACTTATATAATGAAAGCAGGTAAACCTTTGCTGGAAAAGAATAAGAAATCTTACAACATAAATTAGATAGCACACTCTCACCTATTATTTCTATAAGAGACAACCCTGCTCTCTTTCTCATGATAAGTGGTACCTTGTTTCGTGAGTAATGGTATTGAAAGCCATGGTGGTGCATGTGTAATGGATTGAAAATGAACACATGCAACAGAGATAGCGGAAGTGCAAAGTACAGAAATGTTGATGATTTCTTTATTTCCCACTCTTTTTAAGGTGTCTGAAGTAGAGATGATAGTAAAGAACATGTACATCTTCTTGAGAGGGAGATTTTTGCTTTGTCTTTTAGAAAGTACAATCGAGAGTATACAGGATGTAAGCATCGGACGCCAACAAAATGCAAGCCAAACAATTAGTTTTAATCTTGTTTATGTCTGTTTTGCTTCTTGAAGGAAATTCTGTCAGGATGAGAGTAATCATACAGGCTTGTTCTAGTTCCTCCAGGCTCCTCCCTACTACATATCATCCTGGGCTTTGTAAAAGAAATCAGGAACTCTCCTGTTAAAACTTTGCAGTGAATAGTTTTCTGGCTAATTGTCAGCTGATTCTTCTGACACTGATCTATAATGCCATCCTTCTGTGGACAAATTATTGAGGATGCCTTACTGAGCACAGATGAAGGAAAGTTTCCTTAGCAACAGGAATAACATGGAATGCTGAAGAGCTCTCTCCTTGTTTCTGTACAATAAAAAAGGATTTTTTTCTACTTATTTTTTTTGTACAGTATAAAGACTCAGACACACAACTTGACATTTTGTGCCTAGTTGCAATTTTTCAAGCAAATGAAGTTAAAAAAACTAGTAATCCTTCAGGCATCATTCAAATAATTCTCTTAGTATGCCCAATTCCTTCATTAATTAATCTGCAAAAGCCTATTAGCATATAGCAAAAAAAAGCATGATTTACCCTGACTTGTATCCAAGGAAACGTGTATACTTAATAACTGAGATAATATTTTGCACCTCTGTAGCACTTCTCTAGCCATGCTTTACCAACCTGGAGGACTTTAAAAGGCCAGATTTTAAATGCATTTAGACATCTACAGATGCAGATAGGTGCCTGGAGAGTTTTCAGAAAGTGATTTCAATAATCCATCAGTTATCTGCTGGCTCCCTTGTGAGAGACAGCAAAATACTGTTTACAGTGGTGCAAATGAAGATTAGGAAAAAACACAAGAAAGCTTTGAAAGAGTTAAGAGCGAATCCAACCTTGATTGATCCAATCCAATGATTCCTATCACTGTGATTTAATGACTAACTAATGTTCCCTGCAAGGTATGACTGGGTAATTAATGCAATTTAGGAGAAAAAAGGACATTTTGTTCAAAGCCTGCACCTGAGTGGTAAGACATCGTCTGGCTGTTGTCCTGCAGAGGTAGCTCACCTTGAAACAGCACTCTGGCTCAGTCCCCTCCATTACCCACCATGACTACTTCATCACTCAGCTCCCCATTATCATGGCAAGGGACAAAGACTGAACTACAAGAAGCCTTGTGGGGCAATAAATCTATTTGCTGGCAATAACTAGCAGCCACGACATCTTGGCTCCTTTCATAACTGACTCCAGCTCCACCTTTAAAGTATAGTATTTGCAGGGTTTGGTTTCACTGTTCCAGTCGGATATGACTGCCTTCTATAAATAACACTCTTGGCCTTTGATTTGCTAAGACTAAGCATGCCAAAAGTTTTATTTTCTACAATAGCTCCTCCATCATTCTGGTATTCCTTGTCTCTGCTTATTTTGGTTTGAATTCATCTTTCCAGAATGTGGGGTTAAAGTGTATTAGAGTTCCAGTACAAAAAAAAAATGGATTTATGTCTTCAAAAAAATAACTTTTGCCTCATTCGCAAATGGGAGTTAGCCAGAAATTTCTACATATCTAGTACCAGAACTATTGGAAAGAAAGGCTTGGTATTAGGTCGAGTGACATGAATAGTTTTCTTTAACCATTGAAAAGGAGTTTTGGTCTCAAAATCTTGTTGGCTAAGTCTTTTACTTATTCCCTGCTTTTTGCTAGCGTAGGCAACATAATATATTAAGGGAAGACAGTAGATGATAAAGACAAAAACAACAGACTATTAAATAATACTTGCTAGCTGGGGGTGTGAATTCAGATATGCTATTCTGGTAGTACTGTAATTTCATTGATTCTCTCAACTGGGAAAGGACAGTTAAAAGTTTCCTGCCAAAGCTCTAAGCATGCCTTAGATAAAATATCAAGTACTGGGACTCAGTGAGCATATTGGTCGAGAAATATAAACAAAGAAAAAAAAGAACTATTTTTGGTGTGATCTTCACATCACATGTTTTTATGCCAGTTTATATTTCTAAAGGACAATGTTTAAAAGCACTTAAACGAAGTGAGCATACCTCATTACATTTTCTTGTAGGGTGTACATTTATTTGTAATTTTCACTGTGCAATAATAAAATGGCATAACGGGAACATCATTATGGTCAGAAGAGATTTAATTGTAATGCAAGTTTAATTGCCATGAATGACTTACAACCATATTATTAACAATACAATGCGTTTGATATTTTTACATGTTTGCGGGGTGCAACACTGAAATATATTTGCCAGTAACTGACAAACGAAATTATGGCTCAGAGAATAGAAAAAGCTATTCTCTCATTGTTAGGTGATGAACGTTGAGATATATAAACCACTGCAATAGAGCATTAGAGTGCTTTACGTCGAACCTCTCATGACAAGATGACATTTTCCACCTGTTAATAAAAAAAACCAGAGGATTGCACATCTGCTAAATCTCAGATAAAGAATACGAGAATGACAGCATCATGGTTAGGATTTCACCTTATGGGCCTGGGTTTTTTGTTTAGACATCATGCGTGCGTGTGTGTTTGGCAGCATTCTCTAGCTACTGCCTGCTGCCATTTCTGATGTGCTGGCCATTTAAAGGAAGAGACAGACATTCTGGATAGTGGTTTTGAAGACTGATAAGTAAGGCCTGGGAATATAATGGAGCTCCATTGACCCAGGAAGTGGAAAAATTGGGAAGAACCTGGCCTGCTGGCAGTTTCTGGATTTTCAGCAAGTCCTTCTTCCTGGAACGCTGCTTTTCAGACATCCTTGGCAAGTGCTGTCTGTGCACGTGCAGTGTTCTGCGACGCAGGGAGAGCAATGCACCTCCATGTACTAAGGAACTGAGCCATATGAATTAAAGCTGTCATGCAGTGTATCCCAGGGTGCTATTCATGGTGCACTGTAAACTCTGTGTTCACTCAAACATTTCTTTCCAAATTTCTCAAGTGGAAAAATGGGAGCGCTATACAACCCAGAATCTCCCAGGGAGATCTCCTGAGAAAATGCACCCCTGAGGGGAAGCTGAAATTACAGGAACAGTGCAGGGAGCTTTGGAAATAAAATACAACACAGACACATCGGTTCTGAAGCAGTTCTGTGGAAAATTCATGGATGAAATTCTTTGGACAGAAATTTCCTTTTGATAGAAGTCAAAAGTTAATCACACATTAAAACTCCATAAGCTTACCTGGCTCCATAGCTCATCTATAGCTATCAATGATTCCACAGCATATGCAGTACTTTGCTTAGGCTTAGCAGATTTTCCACCTCTTTTAATCTATTTATTGCATATACTACAATGCTATCACTAACTTAAGAAAGTCACCACTAGTTTATGATTACCTAATGGCCAAGTTTATTTGCTTCTGATGCACCGAGTCCCAATTAGACTTGCGTCTACTTCTGTAGGAAGCGCGCTTGTGTCACAGGTTTTGTGAACAAGGTGCCATCGGGATTTCACTGTTGTCCCTACTGCAACACTACAGCAACAGGGATGGCTCAGTGATGTGTCTTCTCTATAAATGCAGGCTTTTGGACAAAGAGGGAGTCTTTACTGGCTACCAGCAATGTGCTATCTATTTTATGTACACATACCATTTAGAATGTTCTTCCTGTAAGTAGCCAAATGCATATACACCAGCTTATTATGAGGTTATTATTTGACTAATGTGCTGAAGAGAGAAGGATGTGTTAGCTGCAGTGTGTGTCTCTGACTAGCAACTCACAATTATTTTCACTGCAAGACTACAGGTTAAGGATATATGAAGGTATTCGTCAGTTTGTATCAAATTTGACTGACAATTTGGCCAAGATTTGGCAGCCTACCCCAAATTTTGCAATTTCCAAAATACTTTAATTTTGTTTGCATTTGTAATAAAAGCAGAGGGATAGACTGGTATGATTTGCACGCTCCTGTGGATGGTATCTGGGTGGTTTGCTGTGTTACCTGCATCACCCACTAGCTCTGAGCTCCTCTTGAAGAGGATTTTTTCTTATTTTGGCTTGTTGCAGCCAGGACACCAGGCAGCAGAGCCTGAGTGGGGGTGCTGGGGTCTGCGGGCATGGCAGGGCCCCCCCAATGCAGGTGCCAGGCTACCACACAGTCCCAGCCACACTTTGCTTCGGGCCACAGCTACTGCAAATGTAACAATAATCCCAAACCTATTGCTTTTCATATTAAACACCCTGTTTTGTTCAGCCTTGAATCCCTCTTTTGCATTTGTTTTCCCATGGTGAGAAAACTAGGCTCTTACCTCTCTCCCTCCCTTCTGATTTCAAGTCAGGGTCACATGTGCTATCTAGTAGCTGTGCGTGCTTGGGTCTCTCCCAAAGGCCAGGAAGCCTAATTCCTTTCACCTGTGGGGATCCTTCGATGCCGGTGTTTGCAGGAGCCCCTGCCCCTCCTGGCAGACCCCGGTCTCTCCCCCAGCGCAGCCCCCTCAGGCCAGGCCTCCTCAGAGCCAACCTGCCGTCTGAGGTGGCTCTCGGTGTGCGCCGCTGCCAGCTGGCAACGTCTGCAAAGGTGGTAAAAACAGTTTCTGTTCTTGCCTGCAGCTGGCATGGAAACTTGTCAACAAAAACCTTCCTGTCAGCAATAACTGAGTTCTAATCGGCTCAGGTGTTAATGTAGATGAGTCACAGCGATAGCTACTTCAGGAGGGCGATGCCTGTGAAGCCGTCATTCCTTGAGGACACCTGAAGGCATGGAGCGGGCCAGGATTTTTTTTTTTCTGGTTTATAATGTTTATTGTGGTTCCTTGTGTGTGTGCTGTGCCAGTCAATCATTGTAGCACTGTAGTCCAGAAACTGTTTTTTTTCCTCTCTCCACTGCTTGATGGTGGTGTTTACATCCTGGATGGGAGGACAGACCCTGTCACGCTGCTGCCACTCGTGTTGCTTTCTCCATGCTGACCCCTTCTGTCTTTGTGTCATTGTGTGGTAAGTGTTATTTATTAATTATACTGACAGTGGCAGTAAAAATGATTTTTTTTTTTCCCAGGTTGAAATATAACATCTATTTTGGTTTATCATGCATAGGAACTGATTCCCATATACTGCGCTCTCAAATCTTGTTTAGTGTTTTCAGATCCTATAGCCAGTACAGGCAATTCGGCTACAAGAAATATATACTCTGGTTAGTGTATTTCCAGTAATATTTAACTTATCTTTGCATAGCATATACAAATAAAGCTCTTTAAAGAGAGCAAAACAGGTGCAATACAGCAGTTGAATCAAAAGCTCCTTTTGAATTTGGCTGTTCCTGAGGAAAAAGAAGGGGTTGTTCCCGGAGCTTTGGCTCTTGGCTGAGTCAACAAGGAGCCTGAAACGTTTGTTTCCATGCAACTGAGCTGCGTTGAAACTGCTGGAGACTGCTGTCCACTAGTGATCAGGGAACTCTGTGGTTTAAAGACCTTGCCTGGGGAATCTTGTGTTAGTTTGGCCTGGAACAGAATAATAAATCCAGGTAACTGTTACAGAGGAGGATGCCTTAGAAAGCACCCTCTTTCCCCAAGTGCAATTCGCAAAATTGAAATATTTTAAGTTGTTATTAGAATTTTAAACTGGAGTTAAACTAATCTTTCTTCTGAGCAGTCTCAGTGTATATGGGTTATACTCGTGCGGCTCTAATGATGAAGTTATTTGATGGTAGGGTCTACAGGATTATTTTTTCTCCTACAGATCTGTCACTACATATTTTGGGTGTAAGGCTGTAACAGAAGGTGTGGCAGGACAGATACCGCATTTCTTTCCAGCTAAACCAGGAAGCATGTGTGGGTTCTTTGATCCTTGGCTTGAATGGTGTGCATTACACTCCTACTGTGGGTTTTAGCTGTCTGGGGTTTTTTGTTTGTTTGTGTTTTTTTGTTGTTGTTGTTGTTTAAAATGTTATCTTTCCTCTTCTAAAATTTATTTAAATACTTATTCATAGCTACTGTTTTAATGCTGAAATTAAGTTGTGATTCTTAGTAGGTCAAGATAAATATCAGAAACAAGGTTTTAAGACATTTTTTTTCCTTCCTGTTATCTTTCTCTACCTAGTCACTGCAAACATTCACCTATTTGAAGGTGCTTTAATTTGGTGTGCTTCCTTCCTAAAGATGTGAAAGTGCAGCAGAATCGAAGTGTAATTTGAAGAAGTCTTTGGCAACCATGTCCTGTTATAAAGATGCTGCTAAGATCTGCAGTGAGTAGAGGCAGGGTTAGCTTTCTGGAGGCCCAAGGAAAGGGGAGGCAGCAGAAAGCCCTGCATGAAGCACTCTGTGCTTCTGAGGGACGAGAAGGCTGAATGGCAGAAAGGGTCCCAGCCCAGCAGAGATGGGAACGTGGAACTTGGGATGATAGTTCTTGCTCTATGAACAGTCTCTGGCAGGTCCATTGATCTTGGACTTTGACTTGCTAGCAGAGGAGTTGAGACTATTCAGTCAGACTCAAAGTCTGAAAGATGGAAAGGGGAAGTCTTAGGGCTACTTTCACAAGAAAATCTAAATCTTAGCTATGAAATATCTTGCTGCTTTTCGTTGCTAGTTTAAAAAAAAAACAAACAACCCTGCTTTTGGAAGGGTGTCTACCATTTTAGAGCCAAATTATCTGCAGGTGTAAACTCATTTACTCCAGTGAAGAAGTGCCAACCTGACTCATCATCTTCTGGTGTTAACCATTATTTCAAAGCATTTGCCCTCTGAAAAGCAAGAGCAGTGCTAGCCTGCTAGTTCCTCTGCCATCTTAAAGATTTCAGTCCTATTCCTTTTTAACCTTTCTTTTCTCTAGTGAGTACAGTGTTTTTTTTATCCTAAGTTGAAAGGGTTTGTGCTGAGTGGAGTTGAGTAAGGCTCATTTTTCTTCAAAGCTTACAGAACTTTTTCAATGATATTAATTATTGCTAACAGGTCTCTCAAAGATTCAACTTACATAAGCTATTTTAAAATGTTTGTTACATTAGTAACTGATTATAAGATTGTTTTTAGAGTGAAAACTGCATGGTTTTCTGGTGATTCAAGTTCCCAAAATGAATGAGCACTTTCCTTTGATTTATTGTTATTGTTTCTCAAATACATTTAAAGTACATAGTGCAGGTCATCCTGTAAATTGCTGGTCTGAGCTGCTGTTTATTTTGTTGAACTATGCTTCTATTGCATAATTATATTTGCCAGGTGGAAGTGAGAGCTGTCTTTTTGAAATCACAACTAATAGCATCTTGGGAGTTTACGCAAACTAAATACTGCCCCAGTTTGTTCATCTCTGTGCAACCAATACATATCAGTCAACCTCATACAGCAGCTTTCAAGGTTAACAGTCTGCGTGCCCAAGGATAGATGGCCTACTTATTTATTAAAAAAAACCAACAAAACAACAAAAAAAACCCCAACAACTTCAATGACTGACAGTGATGCTGGGACTTCTGGAGGAAAAAAAAAGAAATATATTTAATTGGTAAAAATAGGAGGTAGTTTATACAATGCTAAAACCCTAAAACTACATACAGGAAACTATGACTATGAAATAGTTTCTTCTAGGTCATACTAGGACGTAAAAGTGATTTAAATTAAATCAAGGAAAGTGACCAACAATTATAAAATCCTTTTTGTGAAAAATGGAATTTAGGATTTGCACTATTTCTCTATCAGACCTTTATGTTATCTCTGTAATAAAAGGTGAAAAGGTGACTTACGCTATTTAAAAAGGAGGTTATTGCAAATTGAAGATAGAGGTATAATTGGGTCTCCTGCTGATGCAAGTGAAAAAAAAAAACACAAAACAAAAACAATTAGTGGAACACTCTAAGAAAAAAGGCTAATCTCAAAAAGCTGTTGGAAAATAGAAAGTTCTTTCTGTTGACATGCTGACATAGATAATGATAATCAAGGCTCTCCTGCCAAAGTTGCCGGACTAGAAAACTGGGCATGCGTGACTGACTTCTCTGGTACAGTACTCCTTCGTTTGCATAAGTATTCGCTGTACACCAATGTCATTCTGAGGGTTGGGTTTTTTATTTGCTATGTTTGCTAATTAGGAATATTGTAATTTTGCATTTTGATCTATTTTTTCCTTTTTTATCAGTGAGGTGTAGAGTTCTTGTATACAAAAGCATTGAATACCTACATTTAATTGAGATAACTGCTATCATCTTCATTGAGCGTCTTCCTAGGCAGTTGGTATCTATACCCTGGTGTGCACCCAGGCTGATGATCACAGGATTTGTAACCAGAGTCTCTCTAGAGATTATTTGTGTGGCCTGAAATTCTGTCTTTTCCTTAGGACAAGACTTTAAAGATAGAGCAGTTTTAAGTGCCACTCAGGCTCTATTTACTGGAAAAATAGAAGGGTGATCATAACTATTATAGGTGTCATCAAGCTAACTTCAGTTATCCACTTTGGATAGTGCTTGAAATTTAGTTCTTGTAGCACCAAGTTCACTGTGATCTCCTGCTAGCTGGTGGTTAGTTACAAGTCCTAAATGCGCTACTCTAGCTGCGGTGCTGAGATGACGTATGTTTAGCTGAGCTGCAGTTGTCCCTTGTGTTGCAGAGTAGACAAGAGTAACATAGGCATACTGCAGTTCTTCTGAGAAAAAGCTGCTCTCTCCTTACTGGATTTATACTTAATAATTAGTCTTATATTACTGAGGTTTTGCTAAGCTTTTTTTAAGGCCTGCCTTATCAATATTTTATAGAAAATGTTCTTTCCTCAAGTCTCATATGAGCAGCAAAGGTCAGGTACGATGGCAGTCTTAAAATCCACATTTTTATTTGACCTTTATATGCTTAACAAGTGTATAATTCCCACTCCTCTCTCCTCCCTGTGAGCCAATGGGAAGGTTGATGTGCTGTGGCTTTGATGCTAAGGTGTCTCAAATTCTCTGTTCCTGCTTCAAAACCACTTTTGTGAAATGCTCCAGCTGTGAGACTTGCAACTCTCGGGGCTAAAATATCCTTTCATTGTTGTTGTTTGCTGGATGGTGGCTGGGTGGGTGGGAATCCTCGGCATTTCCAGCTTGCGTTCTGATTTAGAATGAAATTGTTTTTGAAATACGACCTTTCCTGTAGAATGGAATTAGTTGAAACTTTAATATCGAATTAGCGCTCGTAAGAGTTGTAAGTGTCAAGACCATTTGGCAAGCCTGCAAGGCGTTTCTGTCTCTTGTCAAGACTATGAAATTGCCAGGATTTGACAGACAATATGACAGCTATGTACATCACCGTGCACAGAAGGATGAAGTAATTTTCCCCTTGGATTGGGAAGCAATACCCTTATGAACCCTGTGTATCTTGCATTGGGAAGAGAGCCTACACCCGGGGGGGGGCGGGGAATTAGCGAAGCTGAAGCTCTGGGATGTGCTGGTGGGAGCCTAGAATTGCCCTTCTCTGCACCAGCTTGTCTCAACCAAGTTTTTTTGTGACTGGCTTGTAGGTGACAGATAAACCCAGAATTTATAGAGCATGCATATGTAATGAAGGGAAAAAGAGATCTTTGTGTTCCTTGGTGCAAACTTACATTGTAGTTACAGTTTTATTCTCATATATTGGGATAGATGCAGTCTGTCAGGATATTACAAATATTCAGGCATTTTTTCCAGTTCTGCATGTGTCAGATATTTTTTATCATCTGAGCAAGTGCTGATCCCCAAACTAGTATATCTTAGATAGTGCTTTAGTTAGGCGAGGTCTCTGGCTTGGAGCTGATTAATCGATTGGAAAGTTTGACTTGAAAAAGAAAAGTCTCAGAAAGATATAACTTGGTGAATGTGATTTTTTTAATATATAATTTTTTA
>VZTV01106214.1:29800-40001 GCA_013400875.1 Anhinga rufa | reverse complement strand
ATTTGTTTCTGTTTTTTTAATCCAAAATATTTATAAATAAGAAAATATGCATTCCTATGTGATCACTTAAAATCAGGATTAAACAAACACTAAACAGAATAGAATAGAAAGTGAAGATGGTAGAAAGGTTGAGTAGTGATATATTCCAGCTAATTAGCCTGATCTTGAACTACAGAAAAACTAGTAATAAAGAATCCAATAATAAAATGCATCCAGAATCACAGAATGGTAGGTGTTGGAAGGGGCCTCTGGAGATCCCCTCGTCCAGCCCCCTGCGTGAGCAGCACCCCCAGAGCAGGGGCACAGGACCACGTCCAGGCGGGGTGGGAATGGCTCCAGGGAAGGAGACTCCACAGCCTCTCTGGGCAGCCTGGGCCGCTGCTCTGGCACCTGCACAGCAAAGGAGTTTTTCCTCATATTTAAGTGGACCCTCCTGTGTTCCAACTTGTGCCCGTTGCCCCCTGTCCTGTCATCGGGCACCACTGAGAAGAGTCCAGTCCCATCCTCTTGACACCCATCCTTCAGATATTTATAAGCGTTGATAAGATCCCCCCGCAGTCTTCTCTTCTCCAGGCTGAACAGGGATCTTGTGATTTTCTTTTTTTTTCCCCCGTCACTGAAATTAAGGCAAAAATGAATGTATGTGTGACTGTATTTCATAAGAACTGTATTGAATTTGCTTGTCAGAATAGACAGAATTTTATCTAGACTAAATCTATCAATGGCTGGCTGGCTGAGGCTCCATGTCAATAAGACTGCTAAGAGAGGTCTGATTCCTGAACACAGAAATAAAGTCCTTTCGCTTGTCCAGTATGAGCATTCTCTGTCCTTAGGTATCCACTGCAGAAATTAAAAAGAGTAGGGGTGAGAGGCTGGAAAGTTATAGGAAAACCTAGAGTATTTTATCCTCTCTATCTTTACTAGAACATTTACAGCCTGTACTTAGAGAAACACAGTAAATGCAGGTTGTCATAGCTGTTACCATGAAGTCCTTTATCTCCTAGATTTGGACACTTCAGATTTTATGTTGTTTCAGAACTGCATTTATGAAGAAGACCTGTCATTAATAGGAAATTCTTTATATCTGTATGATTTTTTTTGTGTGTGTCTGTGATATATTGGAGATTTAAAATTATTCCAACTATTGGGAATTGTGGTTGGGTTACTCATGTTTAGGGCAAGAGTTGAGGCATGCATAATACGTGGAAGCAAAGAGGGATAGTTAAACTTTCTGGTCTGCTCTCTATATATGTGACATTTTGGTGCCAAATCTATTTTCGGCTTCTGACTGAACTTGTCATCACACTACTAGGAATTTTCCGAAGTACTGTAGTTAGAATTTATGAAAGTTAGTGTTTCTCTGAAAAATGTGGGCTTTGGCTTTTTTAATACCTCTGCAGAAAGAGTTCAGCAGTTTCTTGGCTTCAATGACTTTTTCAAAATAAAATCCCAGACGTTGTCTCCATCATTTTGGAATGTTTTCTGAAGTTGCGTAAGACTGGAGGGGACGGGGGGTTTATGTGCGCGCGCACACACGCACACACGACAAGGATTTGGAGTGAACGAGGGAAAGGAAATGGCACTTCTGGTCATTCTTAATCTTATTTATTTTATTAGTGGAGGGGGAAATGATACAGCTCAATATTTTGAGGTGGGAAATAATATTTCAAACTTGATCAAGTAAATGCGAAACTCTGACTGTTCGAGAAGACAGCTTTTCCATTTTTGAGTAGCTGCAGTAATTTGCTCACCAGTATTCCCTCAACCCTTCCTCCACAACCCCTTCTTTCAAGAGGATATTTTAAGCCTCAAATATGAATTAGGGGGTTTAAAGTTTCTCTAAAACACTTTCTCAGCTTTAGTATTGGGAAATTGGTGCGTAAACAGTTTCACTAAGTTCAATTCTACTTAGGATCTCTGTGTCACTCTTGTGTGAACTTGGGCTTCTTGATAAGTTTTTTTTATTAGATTTTAGGACTCCTATGGCATAGATCAGTTTATAGTCCTTAAGCTGTACTGAAGGGAAAATGAAGTCATCTGTTACTAATATTTAAAAGCTAGTAATTAAATGGTATTTGGGGGACCACCCCCCCCAAAAACAAACAAACAAACAAACAAACCCAAACAAACCAACCACCCCAAACCACCAAAACCAAACAGAAAACCAAACCACCCAAACCAAAAGTAACCTAACAGCTCCTCTGCCAAAAGGTGCCTTGTGACTCGGATCTTAAGTTTTTGCCATAAAAACACAGCTAAGTGCCATTCAAATATCACAAATTTGAAAAAGTAGATATCATCAGCGCTATACGGAGACCTGACATTCTATTTTATACAGGTTTTTAGGATTTCAAAGCTTTCTCATTCAGAACTAAAATGTGACGGTTACAGCGCATTTTTTACTGTTAAAAAATTTCCAAAACATTTGGTTTTGCTTTATGTAATTCAAATGGAGAAACAATTAAAAACTAAAGCCATGATGTAACAGCTTCCTTCAGCTATTTTCCTTCTCTTGTGTTTCTTTCCAGTACATTTGCAGTGATATTAGTGCAATTTTATAACATATCCTATAGATAGATAGGTTATTAAGTCTATTTCCTAATGGAAATCTGATGAATCCTCTTCTAATGCTTTTACTATAAATGGCAAATAATACACTTTAGTTGTATGTACTCATTACATTAAATGACCCCAAAGCTTGTTGGCAATGTTTGAATAGATTTCCATTTTTGACTTTTGATTTTTATTTGTTAATTCAAATGTGCTAATGGAAAGATCAACAGCATACACTGAAAAATCAGTCCTATTATGACAAAATACATTGTACATGTTATGGATCTACACACACCTGTATGTCTATAATATATGAAAATATCAGTATATATTTTCTGTCCTTAAAAGTGAAATAATATTCTTATTTAAGTCCTGAAATACAATATACCTATCTAGTTTTATATAAGCTCTGTGACAGAATGTAATTTTGGAGCAAGACATTCCATATTTACATAGTCATCTCTTTCTAGAGTTTTAAAGATACTTTTAGTGCTCTTCACTCAGCTGAAGAGGCTTAAAATTTCTTTTCAAATAACAGTGAATAAAGTTATAAGATCGTATGCTTAGACCATAAGGTAGGACAAAACAAGGGCAGTTAGTAGAGGATGAGGTCAGAATTAATTTTATTATATTCTCTTCTTCAGATGATGTGTTTAAGTGAATTGGATATGTGGTTGATGTAGCAAGAATCTTCCTGGATAAATGTATGTTTGCTGTGTTCCTGCATTTCATATGTTCTACATAGATCTTGAAGATCCTAATAACTTACTGCATATGTATTTTATTAAACACTTTATCTTTTGTGCAAATCTCCATTTTCAGCATAGAACTAAACAGAGTTTTCCAGGGCGGTGTGCTGGAATTTGAACTTGGAACAGAGATGCTATTTCTTACAGCGATGAATAGTTGCCGCTTTTGAGCGATGGACACAGGATGTCAGATTCAAATTCACATTTTTGTTCAATCAGATTAATAGTGCAACTATTATGGCATTCAGTCTTATATGAAATTCTATTTATGCTCTTTTCAATTTTTATTGTATTATTGAAAATAATCTTTACTGAGTATGACTAATGAGGCCCCTACATAGATAAAGTAATTCATCTTCTTCAGAGTTAAGCTCAATTCTCTGCATGCTTAGGGACAGAGAGTCTCTTGATAATCAGTCCACCTTAAGTTTTTTTCCTATAACTGAAGGATTTTTATCAAAAGGAGCCACTTAGCAAGAGGACTCATGATTAGGAAATAAAACTATAAATGTACACCATGTGATAGTATGATTTCCCAAAACTGGATAACTTAAACTTCTGCCTCCAGATTTTCTCTGGTAGAATGAAGATGCTGTGGTAGATGTTACAGCAGCACTCTGTGTTCAGATGGCTTGTTTCTGCACTGCTCCTGAGCTGGTGCCCCAAGCTAGGCCAGGAAATGTTCATGCCATGTCAAGTGCTGCGAAGTATGAGCTCTCTCTGGCCTTAGGAGGCTACTGCAGAAATGAAGAGGACTAGGGGTGAGGGGCTGGAAAATATTGTTTCCATTTAGAAGGTAGGGTAGCATCTTGCCTAAGGACATGCTTAAGGGTCTGTGAGAGAGACAAGAACTAAACTCAAATCTCCAGGGTCCCCATCCAGTGCTTTAATTGTGGAATCATTCTTCCCTCAGAAACGAGTTCTTGGTTGATGTGCACAAACAATAAGCTTTCTAACACACCCACCCACCCCCTGATGCCTTACTTGTTTGCAACTGAATGAACTGAGAAACTTCTGTGGCAGCAGATATCCATTTTTTAGAACAAAAATAAACGGACATTGAGAAGCTTTCCCCCTTATTTCCAGGCTCTGTATATGATACTTCTCTGGAATCGAACTGCATTCCCTACAACTGTGGGTTTTTCATTGTTTAGGACTGCAATCTTTTTTTCTGAGTTTCTATTTTTCTTTTTCCTAATGCACATGCCAGTGCTGGCACAAGGGAGACAGGAAAAACACAAGAAGAATGTAATAATTCAGAAATTTATGAAATCTCCAAGGTACAGCGTGCAAGAAAGCATCTCAAGGTTTTGCCTGGGTCATACAGTTGAAATCTGGCAGCTGTTCTACTGCTATAACTCTAAGATTCTACAGTGTGTTTATTCTAACATAGCTTTATTAGAATATATATTTCGGAGAAAACATTTTGTTCAGTAAGCTTGTGGTAAAAGTATAGTTTTCTCCTGTATTTAAGCCCAAAGGTGGGGAGGAGGGAAGAATTATAATTGTGTTGTTTTTTTCATAATCTGCATGTAAACTAGACTTTCAGCTGGTTTTCTTGCCTTAGCTCCACTCACTTATGCATTGTGAAGCTGATTTATGCGAGATGTCAGAATGACCATGTTATATCATCAACTTAGTATTTGTCAACATGCATGTTTGTTTATTAAAAAAAAAAAATGTTGCTCCTAATTTCAAAATGATAGGGAATGTATTTGGGCGGTACTGATTAAAAACCAGACTGGGCCAACAGAGATGACGGTGTGTGTGTGCTGGATGGCACAAAACATTTGTGATAGCAGGTTTGCAGAAGCTTAATGGTATAAAAGAGACCATAGCAGCTGCAGTAAAGGAAAGAAGTAGTATCTTCCCCAGCAGTAAGCAATCGGACTGCTGAGCAAACGGTTCTCCCTGGGAGGTAAGGCCCTGATCCAACAAACACTTGAAAATATAACTATGTCCTATTGTCTTTGGTGGAATTTTGTACGTGTTCAGTGCTGATAAAGTTTTAGACTGAGATTTAGTTGAAACAATTTTGTCCAGAGCAAAATACTAGTGATTTTTTTTCTCATGTGTTCATTTGCTTTCTTAATCTAATCTATTTCCACCTTTTTCTCCACCAAAACTATGTGGTCTAAATCTTTTATGCTTGCCCTTCCAGCTGTGCCTTTTAACTGGGGAATAGTTCCTTTGCAGGTTTTGGGACATCACTTTAAAATGCAGTTACTAACTCGGAAGATAAATTCTAAGTCATACCAGCTGTTTAACCTTATCGCAGTTTTCTTAGTGTTAGCCTATAATCTTAAATTACCTGTAGCAAGCATTTTAATTTCCTTTTTAAAAATGGCTTGCCCTTGTTGCCTGGAGATGATACGTACAGTGAGGACTGTCCATTACCCGAGGGTTCCTGGCCATTTAGTTCCACTTGTTTGGACTTGCACATTTTGATGTTGTGCCAAGGTGTATCATTTACATTTGTCAACAGTGAAGCATGAGGTAGCACTTGGTTTGTTAGCACAGTTAAAGAGGTACAAGTGCCATAGTTTGTTTCATTCCTTATGCCCGTATCTGTTTGTTCAGGGTGCAATGACTTGTACTAGAGATGATCAGGCTGTAGCCTGAAATCCCCATTTTATTTCAGTACATAAGATGAGTTCAGTGTGCTTCCATTGCTGAAAAGCAAGAAGAGGGAGTACGAGTGCCTCATCGTTGTGTGCTGTGACTACTACAGGCTTTATTAGTAGCCTCCAAAGAATATTTCCAAATACACTGTGATTCTCAGTGGTGAGATGAAGAGGTAGAGTACTTGTATTGCTTATCTCCTGCATCTCCCACCACTAACATTCTGCAAACATACTAAGATTGTTCACTGACAAAGTTATTAACCTTAACATGCTGGAGGAAGCACACATTGTATTGCAGTCAGCTGAAACCTAAAAATTCATTTAGGTCACATCAGCCTGAAACTTGTTTTTTAGCATGTAGGTTACCTTCGTAAACTTCAGGCGGAATCTCATTGATAGAAGATTCGTGACTGATATGAAAAGCCTGGCTCATCGTCTCGTCTGCCATTTGGACAGCTGATCTTTTGCTTGTTTTATGCTTACTTTCATGGTAGCTGTTGAAGGGTTTTAAACAGTCCCCTGCTATCTTGAAGAATATTTATGCCTTTTATGGGCCTCTTAGGAGATGAAGAAGCAGAGGTCAGAAGCATCCAGGGAAATGCTATTTGGAGGCAATAGTAAGCTGTGTGTACATGATAGTGTATTTGTTTGTTAAGAAGTGATTTATGTATCTCTGAGATGTTTACTTTGGGGAACTGAAGTTACCTTGCAGAATTATAAACAGAAAGAAAAATGTGAATCTCTATGAAGCTGGGTTAAGTTAGGATCAACACTTCAGCACTACTTGACTGAGATGTGTGCTTTAGTTGTATACAGGATTGCGTCTCTAGATTTTGCACAAAAATATTTAAAATAGAGTATCTTTAGATGAGAGGGATTATTGACGAGATTTTTGCTGAAAATAATAAATTCTTTGTGTCAGGAAGAAGGGGCGTCTATATTTTGTCTGGTGTCTAGTTTATCTATAGACATGAATATCCTTTCTGGCTTCCTTGACTCCCTGTGAAGTGGGCTAAAATTAACATTTATTCTCAAGAACTTGTTTCTTAGACTAAGAAATAAATGGAGGTACATTTGAATTAAGATACATGACCTACCACCACTGTGAACAGAAGGTCAAAATCTTACTTAGCACTGTTTTTGAGAAGTGTGAGGAAATTGGGTGGGAATGGGCTGTTTGAGGGGGTGCTGGTGCTTTATACAGTACATACTAAGAGTTGTCAGCCTGAAGTCTTGGCTATTGTGCAAAGGGAAATGTAGAAAAAAATAATTATTTTCAGTTTCTTGAGGACTTATTTTTTGAGGGGAGAAAACCATCTTCAATTGTAGTGAAGTTTCATTTAGGCATTGGTGTCTTTGTCAAAGTTCAGGCTTTACCAAAAAGGAAAAAAAAAAACCCAAAGAGGAAAAAAAAACCCTAACAATCATCTAAGACACATGTTGCAAAACCACCCTTCAAGGAAAACAAAAGACTTCCCTGCCTAGTTCTGCAGTGATCACAGCCTCTGTAAGAACACGGGGTAAAAGGAAGACCTTGGGTGAGATAAAATTGCTTGGATCTAGGGAAGGTTGTGTCGTGCTTTAATTGACTTGTGGCATTCTGAATCTACTACCCAGTCCTTCGGAAAGTTTCTACTTTTCTTTTAAGTGAAATGAATATATACACCAGAAACTGGAAAGGCGGCAAACACACCTTTCTCACAGCTTGAGTGTGCTTTTAAAATTCGTTTCCATTCACAGAAATAGTTTCAATGAAAATCGTCAAAACTATCCATGTGACTTAATGTTCTTGTCCTGGACTTGGATGGTTTAGTCTCAAGGAAGCAAATATTATTCCAAGTATACTGAAAAAGGAAATGAAGTCTTTGAAAATAATAGTTTCAAAGTCTTTGCTAGCCAACATCATGTATTGTTCCATCTCTGCCCTGCTCTAATTGATTTAGAAGTGTTAGGCATTTAGTGAGTGTGAGTTTATCATTTATTGAAATCAATCTCTTTCTGCAAGCTTGCTTTCTTCTCCCTGGCAGTCAGCTAAACTCATGTCTCCAAAACCCTGAATGGCCCCAGGCTGAACTAGCCCAGTGCTGATTGCATAACACGGTAACAGCCCCAAAACATTGCTGTTATAGATTGACCTCATCTGACCTGGAAATGCCAATCCATTAGAGAAAATAGCGCTCGCCTCTGACAACAAATAAATGTAACCCTTGCACTAGGGCTGAGCAGACTAGAAAAACAATGAAGCGTTTTCCCATGATAATTGTTCCACGGTCTGGAGGAAAAATATTTTGAATGTCCTCTAATGAACAGTTATAATTAATATGCATATTGTTATGGTTTAATAATAACCATATCTCATAAAAATGCCTCTCTGATATTCCTGTACAGCTTGTAGACTAATTAACATAGTTCAATGTACTTGGTCTGTTAATGCATTAAAAAAAACAAACTGTGGAACCTTCTCTTTTCCACTGTGTATTTTACAGAAAACCTGTAGATATAATGAAAGCTGTCTGATGTTGGGGAAACTGCCCTATTAACTACAATTATTGTTACACAAGTGACTTCTATGGCTGACAAACAAGGGATCTAAAACATACAAGTAAAGTTAAAGAAACAAAAGCTGTGCTGCATTGGAGGAATGTGATTGTGACCTCTAAGCAAATGTCTTGAATTTTCAGAGCTCTCTGAACTCAATAGATTATAATCGGCTCAGGGCCCTGAGAAACCAAATCCCTTTTTCCTTGTGTTTTGGGTACAGCTATAGCAAAGGCACATGTCTCGTCAGCAGCGCGCAGCAGGTGACTGTGCTACAGTATATGCATTTTTGGTACAGACTTAATAGCTCTATGGTCAGTGTCTTGTCTCTTCATTAATTTTGGAAAGCGCTTTAAAAAAAATAGTTTAATTAGCAGAGAAGGGGAAATAAGAGAAAGGTCCCTGCATAGCATCACTCTGAATTGCTGGTATTATGCAGAGCAAGAACTGTAGTCCAAGGACACACTAGTGGCTCTAAAGGGTTAAGGGCAAGTCACTGTTTTGTCCTTTTATTTTTTCTTTCTTTTTAATAAAAAGAAACAACATAGAAATACTGTATATTCTACAGAAATATCACTGAAGAAATTTTCCTGGAGCTGCGCTTTTAGTTAATATGCTGCCTTTGTACCTTCTCAAATGTAAGGATTCCTTGTTTCATCAGTGTGCTCCATTGCATGTCTGGCTGTGTTTTGTTTTTGTCTGAAACTGTAAAATATTCTCTGCAGTTACCATGGGGTAGGTGGTGGTTGTTCCCCTTGCATCCCCAATAATCTAGTGCTGCTTCAGTGCTCTTAACGTTCTTTAGGATAACTCCGTATTCCCATGTTATACTTAGGTTGTGTGATCTTTTTGTTTCTTTATGCTAATGTTCTTATGAAGATTTATCAGGTAGTGATTGGTTTCTATTAGACCACAATACACTTACCCATTTTCTGTATACTAGCTTTAATTAATTTCTTTTTATCGAGTTACTGGATCTTTTCTGTACTACTGCTACAGAAGACCTCTGTATTTCCAGGTTGCCCATTTCCTAGCAGAAAAGAGAAATTAAAAAGTAACATACTTGTGAAGTAATGGAAGGGAAGTGTCCTCATAGGTAAGCTAAGGAAGTGTGGATTAGGTGAGTGGACAATGAGGTGGATTGAGAACTGGCTGAATGGCAGAGCTCAGAGGGTCATGATCAATGGGTTGGAAGCCCGTAACTAGTGGTGTTCCCCAGGGGTCTGTGCCAGGTCTAGTCCTGTTCAACATATTCATCAATGACCTGGGTGAAGGGATGGAGTGTAGCCTCAGCAAGTTTGCTGATGATACCAAGCTGGGAGGAGTGGCTGATACGCCAGAAGGCTGTGCTGCCATCCAGCGAGCCCTGGGCAGGCTGGAGAGCTGGGCCAAGGGGAACCTCATGGGATTCACCAGGAGCAAGGGCAAGGTGCTGCCCCTGGGGAGGAACAGCCCCAGGCACCAGCACAGGCTGGGGCTGCCCTGCTGGGAAGCGGCTCTGCTGAGAAGGCCCTGGCAGTGCTGGTGGGCAGCCAGTGCCCCTGAGCCAGCGCTGGGCCCTCGGGGCCAAGAAGGGCAGCGGTGTCCTGGGCTGCATGAACAGGAGTGTGGGCAGCAGGGCGAGGGAGGCCATCCTGCCCCTCTGCTCTGCCCTGGGGAGGCCGCAGCTGGGGTGCTGTGTCCAGTGCTGGGCCCCCAGTGCCAGAAGGACAGGGAGCTGCTGGAGCAAGGCCAGCG
>VZTV01106214.1:10807-29708 GCA_013400875.1 Anhinga rufa | reverse complement strand
GAGGTCCCTTCCAACCCCTACTGTTCCTTGATTCTGTGAGTTTCATTTTCTCCCTACAACATGGGTAGCTCATTACTCAGGTTATCAGGGAAAAAGTTTCCTCCATCCCTTGATTCCAGAGGTTCTGTCTCTCAATATTAACACTTACAAATGTTTCTTTTGGTATTTTAGTGGTATTTCTAAAATTAAATTTGCAGCTGTAGGCTACTGATACTGCATTTTAAAATTCCAAACTTTTTAAATGGGTGAGGATTTGTATACAGTGGATTTGTAAATTTTTTTTTAAACCTCATATTTGGAGAAAGTGGAGAAGAATTGTTCTCATCTATAGTTTGTCTAATGAGGACAACCCAAAGCACAAAGGTACTTTTACTGTGGAAATGACTGCTAAAGTCAATGATGAAGTATTTATGATATACTGTTGGCAAACACCGCTGAGCAGATGCAGATGTAATTGTGAGGCTTGAACTGTACCTATAATTCATTACATTCATAACACTTCTGTCTTATTTATTTGGTAGTATGAAGCACTTGTCTATGTATGGAGCCTGTCATCTGAAAGCATCCATCTGATTCGGACCCTGGCCCGCAGGGAAGCCCTGTGTTGGAATGTACCAGGACTTCTTGTGCCCAGTGTGAGGATGTGGGGCCCTGGTGCTGCTTTCAGCCCAGGAGGGGATATGAGCTAGACACTTTTATCAGGTATAATACAATTAGCTGGGAAATGCAGGACCAATAGAGGGTAAGTTTGAACAGGAATTTTTACTCAAGTCAGGATTATAAAAGGGGAAACTTGATCTTTATCGAATATCCCTATTGATTGTTCTTATAGATTTACACAGAGAAATTTATTTTAACAGTGTTAAAGAGGTTGCTTTGTGGTCACAGTGGGTCTAATGTTGACTTATCTAGTACTTGATTTGGGCTGGCTTCATGGATTTAATTCTGTCTAACCTTAAGCACCTATATAAAACTCCCAAATTAGGAGTCCACATGCTCTGTGAAGATGGTGGAAAGAAATAAGGTTGGTCAGTAGCTCCTATGGGTTGAACTGCCTCTTAGAGACAATGGTTTCTCTAAGTTAGCTGTGTAGGGAGCCCAGGGTGATAGGCTTCTAACTTAGGCTCCAGACACTTCAGAACTTATGAATGTGACTTGTAAGTTGTCGCAAGACTGCAGGGCAAAAACAGATGTGAAGAGTAGTCAGAGAGCAGGATGTGCTGGCCACAGGAGAAAGTGCTAAGTTCAACCTCTCTGTATTTCTCATGCTGGATTTCTTAGATGAACAATAAGCATCTCTTATTTTACAGCAAATATTTCAAGCAGATGACATCAATCCCCATCTGAGACTGCCCTGGGGCATAAAAATAACATAAGGGAAATGTTTGGCCAGCATCTTTCATACTGAAATAAACAGTATTTAAACAAATATTTCTGTATTGTTTCTAAAGACATGCTCTGCTAGACAAGTGCTGTTGTAAGAATGTTAGAATAGGAGTGAGGCAGCCTGCTACCCGGGTTTCCTCTTTCCAGGCGGCAGATGAACTAAGTGTAAGAGCTTCTCCTCTTTTCTCCCAGGAGTGTTTACAGTCCAAACAGGTAGGGCTTGTTCGCTCTGGCATAAACCTTTTTTGCAGTGGGGTCATTGAAAACAGCTGGCTGACCTGCCAGTCTGGTTCTGAGTAGTTCAAGCTTGTGTCCATTGAATCTGAAAGCATTATTATGTCTTTTAAAACAAGAATAGGAAAAAAATTTTTTTACAACTTTTGTCTTTTATTACAGGCATTTATAGACATTTTTATGAAAGTTGGCCATGAAATATATTCTGTTTGCACAATGAATAGGATATTTACCTTTTTAAAATGTTTTCTGTGAACAGCTTAAAAAATTGAAATCACTTTTGCAATTTAGAGGAAAAGTGAACTATTTATTTAAGTATTTAATCCGTTGTGCATCAAGGCACTTTAATGATTCAGACAAGAAACAGACCTGAAACACGACAAATGTGGCAAGAATAATATGTGAGGAAAAACTTGATCTCATTTACTTTTATTTGTGAGGTGGAAGGAAAAAGTGGTTGAAATCTTCTAGGTTAATGGAATTCTGAATGTTATCTTATATGACCATGGTATCTTGAAGAACAGATTAACAGTTGGCTGGATCAGTTTGCTGGCAAAGCAGCAGAATTCTTGAACTTTAGATATCTTTGGTCGCATACCTGGAGGAGACATGTTCCAACTGTAAATTGGAAGTCAACTGCCCTGAGAAGCTGTCCTTTCACCACTCCAACAGTCCAACTTCAATAGCAAAAATTGATGATACAAAAAAATTGTTTTAAGGAGCAATATCAGTCATTGGCTTCAGTAAACACTGTTTGGATCAGCAGAGAGAAATGCTTTTGTCTGCGCTTTTGCAGTTTTATCCACTTCTGCTCCCCAGAGCTTATTCTGTAGCCATGCAATTCCTAGCATTTTTTTCTGAAGAGAGTTTGCACTAGAGGCCTTGTCTGCTTGGTCACCCCTCAAGGAGAAAAAAATGCCTCTCCATATGTCTTAAGCAGAAGGCAGCCTAGGCTGACAGATAGGAATGAGATGATATATTCCAAGAAATGCTCAATCCATGGCAATATAATGAGTTGGGGAGGGGACGGGGGGACGACACATGACTAAATAAAACTTGAAGGAGATATGAATGCCAGTGAAGGACACAACCCCTTCCTGTCCCTGGAGATGGGGATCTACAGGTGAGGCTGTGTGCACATCAAGAGGATTTTAAAAAAAAAAATTAAAAAAAAAATTTGAGGAACAAGAAGTTGAACACTTTAAAGAAGGAAGTTGTAGGTAGGTCAGATGTGTGAAAACTGACAGTGGTTTTAATGTTTCTTTGTAAAACAGCTCAGAGACATTTGGGAAGTGGTAGATAGAGTAGAGGAAGAAATCAGTAGAAGTTAACAGGGCAGGGGGGAACAAGGATTTGAGAGGTCTGGATCTGATGAAAAATCTGTTTGGATATACATGTGCAAACTCAAGTGTCTGTGTGAATGTTAATGTATTGGCCTATTTTGTACATAGTAAAAATACTTTGGTTAATGAAATTCTCTCTATGGTACCAGACTATTACAGTCAGAGTAGTGATTTGCAAGTAATTAATTGGCTATAAGCCTATGCGGAAAATAAACTTTGTCATTGCAATTGTAGATCGACCTATAGGTGCTGTACCTCCACCACAATAGCTGCTGTGCTGTGATTAGCGCTTCTGGTAAGAACACAGGTGAGAACCCAGACTTGTCTGGCAATAAGCAAGAGAGAAGCCTTCATCAGTTCTCAATCTCCAGCACATTGTACAATATGTTTTAGCTGTAAGCCTGCAATTTATCCTGCAAACCTGCAGCTGATGTTGTGTTTCTAGCTATCTAACTCAGCAGCATATTGGCACAGAAAAACAAACAGGAACTCTGATATTTATGTAAGTAAAAGGGGTTAGACTAAAGGTAGTCTCCTTCAGGCTTCCTCATTCCTGAGTCAGTCAGATTTTGTTTTCTTCTCTTCTGTTTTCTACTGATAAACAGTATTTCCCATTCTTCTGTGTCCTTTGATTGTTTTCAGCCTCATCCATGCTCGCATCCCACTTTATGTATTGTCAAAAGACTAGTCACCTGGTTTTTTGAGAATTAAAATTAGTTGAAAATTATGTGTAATTCATTTGCAAGAATGAACACTGATGTTTGGGCTCAGCCTGGCTGAGAGATGCTCTGGTAGTGTGTTTTCACCACCCTGTGCTATAGACAGTTCTCCCATAGTGTTCCTCAGCAAGCCAGTTAACCTCAAATGCTTCCTTCCCCACACTGGGACAGTTTCCCAAGAAACAGTCTTTTGCTGGCTTAATGAGTGCAGTTAGGTCAGTGAGGAGTGCTGTGAGCAAGAATGTTGACGTGGGGCAAAGGGCTTAACTGAGATGGAAGTTACAATAGCATGAGGGATGGAGGAGACAGACCTTCCCTTTTGGTGGCCATGGACTTTTACAGCCGCTTAGCTGAGTCTTTGTCCGTATCAGCAGTTTATTAATTTTGCATTTAGTTGAAGTGGAGAAATCCATGACCCAATTACTTTGCAACAGCAAATGGCATTTACCAGGTATTTGTAAATATCAGCACTCACTGTGACTTGGTACGTGCCTGTAATTCCTTGGTTTTTAGATCACTTTAATCTAGTCAATAAAAGCAGACAGTTCATGCTACAAATATAGTATGGGCTACGAAATAAATGTTTTACTTCATTTGGCAGATTAAAAAAACAGGACATGAGAATAATGTTAAGATCCCACAAAACCATAGGTCCTCAGGCATTGGACAGGAAAGTAACGGACTGCTTTGGACCAATCTGTAATATGTCAAGCAGTGTTGACATATTCTTTACTCTTTTTACCTGGTTTGGTCAGTTCTGAGGAAACGTAACTTGCAGAAGGGAAGAGACACACTCTAGTTTCACAAAAGCACTAGCATTTTTGATTATCTATGTCTCTCTATCCCTGTATTGCTGTTTCTGGGTTTCTTTAAAGGGTATTTTTTCTGAAAGTATAAGGAAAAGGTAATTTTTGAGTTTCAAGCCATTTGCTCATCCTTCAGCCTCCCTGATTAACTGTACTATGTTCTACTGGACTTTGCAAAAAGCAGGTGTTGGGGAATAAAAGCTTTCCATGGGCTAAACCAGATGTCTTCCTCAAATCAGTGGGAATATCACTGTGAAAAATTTATTGAATGTGGCAAGGTCTCGACTTCCTGAGAAGAGCTAGTGAGAAAAATCCATCTTTTCCCATGGGTTTCACTATTTTTAAGAGTTCCTCATATATTTCTATATAGCAGTACTAACAAACTAGTTGTGTTTTTATTCTGTCCCATCTCTGATTACATTCAGCCCTCAGGCAATTCTTTATACCCAAAGTCTTCTGTCATACTATAGAAATCCTTGTAGTAATAGATTGTAATGAAGATTACATTGATGGGTTCATGAGTGATTTATTGTAAATTACTGTGCAGTAGTTTGGTTCCTCTCCGCCCTTCCCCCTCAACAATACTCCCTGTATAGTGGAAGAATTATGCAAGTGTGGTCTCAGGGCAACCTTTCAGGAAAACAAGGAGGATAAAATAAGTCAACAGTATCCTCTGCTCTTCAACACCTTTTCAGAAGGCTTGCTTGGAGATGGTGGGGTTATCTGCTTTGAATTCTGGAGAAATGCATTACAGTAGCACACCAGCACAGGATGATGCAGGCCTGTGTAGGAACTGTAAGTGGAAGTGGAAAAACACAGATCAGCTTCAAGATGAAAGCTCTTAAATCTGTTCTCTGCTTCTCATGCTGATTATCATGGCCCTAAGGCATAGTTACAGAAGAAAGAGGCACTCAGGAGGGTTACTTCAGAATTTCCACAAATCGTTACTGATTATGTATGTGTATTTTAAGTGTTTATAGATGGATGATTGATACAGTAATGATGTACCTTTCAGAATTGCAAAAAGATGAACGAGACTTGACTTGCATGTGGATTTTCATTATTTTACCTTTTACAGTCCATGGGGCTCTTGTTTTATAAATAGTAGCTACAGTAATGCATTTAGGAAGGTTATATATGCATATTTTTGCCAGATAGGCACCTTAAAACTTTACAGTCATTATTATGATAAGCAATATAGCATCTAAAGCTCATTCTGAAAGGATATCTATAATCAATTAACTGATTCTCCAGAGCAGCCTTAATATGTCATTTTAATTGCCACATTCGAAAGCAGAGCAAGCTGCTGCAGAACTCTTGCAGCAGTAACTGGGTGTTTTGCACTGCTATTTTGCAGACCGTGTCTTTCTCTAGTTGTGTGAACACTTTATGTACTACTGTCTCACCATTCTAATTGTACCTGTAGGATCAAAAGGAAAAATGAAAAGAATGATATTTCCAGAAGAAATCAAGTGTACTGCAGTAAGCTTCCAAGTAAATAAGATGAGAGGAGCTTACATTACTATAGCAAAACCAAACAGGTCAGTGTTTTGGGGCTACCAGAGACTTCCAAGGTCTGTGCTTGAGCAGAAATAACCTTCTCTACTGCAAAACTGAAAACAAGAGACATACACGGTGGGGAAAATAAAATTCAGCGAGACTAGAAAATAAAAGCATTATTGGCATGTACTTATAGCAGAAGTGTCTATTTCAAGATCAAGCATCAGTGTAATCACTGTTGATGGTATCCCTTTGATAAAAATAATAATTCTTTAGCTGTGATTTGATAAATCCACATTTATTGGTTAGCATTTCAGTGGGTCTCATTTGGCAGAATTTTATTACGCTGAATCTGCTATACAGCTATTGAAGCTCTGCACTAGAGTCAATAACTTACACCAGCAACCCCCCATGTTTTTGTATTTAAAACCGTGTGGTGGGTCTTCATGCTTCTGGTCTTTTTCCTATGAGAAAGATTTGTGCTGTACTCACATGAGTTTGTGTAGTCTTTAACTATAGAACTTTTTTTTTGTTGTTGTGGTGATAAACAGAAATAATTTAGTGTAGATAAATACTTTAGGTACAAATTATCCTGTTTGTCACTCTCATTATATAATTTATTTTCATGTAATGAAGGATTTAGCTTGTTGGAAGCTAATAATCCATTTTGCTGAGGTACTTTTTTTTTTTTACTGTTTCTGACTATGGGGAAACACTTAATTTAGAAACACTGAAACTCTTCTGACTGTTGGGAGACCTCAGGGTGTTGGTGAGGGTGAAAATGAGACATACTTGCATATGGTTTAACACAGAGGTTATCCAATGGTTTTAAAGGGCAGTGATCTCCATAAAAACGTATGAATTTTCTGAGTCTCTTCTGGTTGTTGAAGAATGGTATCCAGTGGTTTCAGTAGCAAATTTTGGAAACAAACCTACTGTGAAAATGAGATCAGAAAACTATCTCTTTAGCTATTTAAGATACGTATTTTCGTGAGTAATTGGCATTTTAATTGCACTTACAGGTAGATGCTTACCAAATTTTTGTCTCTTTTTTTTTTTTCCACAGTGTAACTTGATTTGGGGGCTTTGTGGGGGGTGTTGGTGGGTTGTGGGCTTCTTGGTTGGGGGATGTGTGATTCGGGGTGATTTTGTTTAAGTTTTTTAATATTTTTCTGCCATTTGGTGTGGAAAACACAAACAAAAAGCTTGGGAAAATGAAAGAACTGAATGGCACTGTTATTCTTGGACTGAGTTTTCATTTTTATATTTTCTTTGTGTGCTCATAGAGGAAAATTTGCCACACTAATTGCAGGGGTGCATTTGTCCAAACCAAACTTTCATTCTACTGAGCTTTATAAAATGATCAACATTTTTCTGTGGTTGAAACTTGGTTGTATCTTCAAAGAATTTTTTTGGGGGGGCAAAATTTAATGTTGAAATACTGAACTGCAAAGCAATCTAAATGAATTAATGTACTTTATAAGCACATTGAAAGCATGTAAGAGGTGATGGTAAGACTGTTGCTGGTTTTAATCAGCTTGGATCAGGCTTTTAAATTCTTCCATAGTTTAAAAACAGACTTGCCTAAAACATTGAAGTATAGTAGTCTGCCACTGGAAGTGCATTGAATGGCTGCAGGCCATGGTGGTGCTGGGTATGGTGTGTGTTTTCCTGCTCAGCACTCGTGCAGTGTTGGTACGGAGGAGGATCCTTGCTGTGGATGAAGACCTGTGCTACACTTTAGCCAGCCCCAGGACATCTGGCCAGTCTGCACCCTGCCAGGCTGTGATTACATGACAGCTGTGCTTCTCGCCATCAGTCACCTGAAACCGTTCCCTTCTGTCACCCTGTGCCTCTTGAGAAATAACTTGCTGCATGGCTGTTTTTAGCAGTAACCTGTTGTACCTCCTGCTGCCACTCATTCTGATGAGTTTGCCAGGCATATTGGTTTTGGGGCTGCTGGTGTCTGTGCATCGCGTGGGAGCAGTCGCTGTTTTAGACTGACTGACTAGCCTGTGGAAGGAAGTGACAGGACTTCTTGTCGGTGTGTAGCTGACATGGAAGTCAACACAACAAGCAGTCTGAACAGCTTGACTATGTCATGAGAGTGATTAAATTCCTGCTGTGTGTAATAATTGCTATATTGATAGAATAATGGAGTAGGTGAATTTGTGCTTAATCTGCTGTATCAACCTGGAAAAAAAAGTGCTTTGGGAATGAGAGTATTTTTGTACTTATATTTAATTTGATACCACTCCTAGTAAATGGGTCAGTGATCTGAGGCATTGTATTTTTGCGATTAAGAGGAGTGCTATATGCTCCAAAATGCATTAGCTTTTCTTCCTGTGAAAATCACTCCACTCTGTTTTCCCTGGCTTCCAGAAGATGAAATTAGTTTGTGGCTTCTGTCTTTTTTTTTTTTCCTGTAATTTTGAGATGGGCAAAGTTTTGGTTTGGCATAAGCAGGAAAGAATGTGAAGTAACATCCAAGCTGTTCTTTGAAAATACATGAATAAATTGGAGAATAATAATATGCTATTCAAATGGTTTGATCTCAATGGGACTCTGATACATCCAGCATCCTGTTTTCCAGCATCCTGTTCTGCTTCTGTTGAAAACATTGGTCACTTTGAGTTCTGTGGGAGATGAATTGGAGAAGAACAGTGATAGATTTTGGTGGGATGAGGGAAAGTTTATTTAATGCTTCATGCACAGTTATGTAGAACAAGGAGTTCAGGCGTCTCAAAAATAATTTCCAAATCAGTACCAACAAATACCAACTTTGCTGAAATATCTAAATGCCTTGGACTTTTATCCTACACTGAGATGAAACAGCTGGATAATTTTGAGCTAGATGCATTGAAAATTCCTTCCAGGCTATTAAAATTAACATGTTTTGTCAAAACAAAAATTCTGAGATTAAATGATGTGGTTTCATCCTCATTCGGGACTCCAGACTTCTTTGGAATAAATGATATTTCAAAATAAGAAATAGCATTTAAAATACCATGAAGGCAGGGCAGGCGTGAAGATCCAAAGCTATAGACAACAAGCTTAAGCCAAAAACTGGTGCTGTTTAGGCAAACAGTTACATGGGCAGCTGGAAGAGAGAAAGTACAGGCAGTTCTCCAGGGCAGGGCTGCATGGCGGAGCTGGGAGCGCTGAGCTTACAGCAGCAGGCAGAGCAGGGGAGCACACCAGACAGCTCTGACTGCTTGGCCTTCAGAGCTGCTGCTGCTTGATTGCCCTCCACCCCACCCCTTCAGTTTGTTCCACCAGGAAGATGCCTGTTTCGTTGCATAAATGTAAGCCAGTGGAGAAGTGCTGCCTTGGTTTTTAGAGGCCACTTTAACTGCCTGACCCCTGCATTTGCATGGACAGAAGATTCATGCCTTAAGTAGGGGCTGCTAGTGTACTAATTATGTGGTGATGGCAGTGTCTGTATAATAGCAATTTTCACTCAATTACTCAGTGCACAGTGTCACTATTACAACCCAATTAATTTTAAATAACATTCTGATTTAAAAGAAGGCAATATGTTGCATTTCCCCAAGTTATCTATAGTGTTATGATGGTTAATTTGGCTAACTCTCTTTAGAGTTGCATTATACAGTGATGCAAACAAACCAGTGAAAAATAGTGTGACAAAATATGACTGCGTCTTTCTGGTGCTGAAAGCTTCTGAAGTTATGCATTGTATGGTTTTCTCAGGGTCTCTCTTGATAAGATGCAAGAGTGTAGAGGACACTTTAAGCCAATATTTAATTGGAGGGTGGTGTTCTGCTATACCTATACTTTAAGGTGTACATAAAAGAAAACTACCAACTAAGGTTAGCAGACCATTAAATGAAAATTCAATGTTCAATTTCCATTGGTGATTTAGGATTACATTTCATTCATGATGAACAGGGTTTTAACTAAAGGTCTTTCCTGGAGAGAGAGCACAGTCATTGTGAATAGTAACAATAGGCTGCTAATTTATGGGTTCATTTTGTCTATGGGAATTTTAAGCCTCTGGTGTCAGATGTAAGTAAATTAAATATATAGGTCAAAGCAGTGGTCTAGATCATTCTAAATGGCGGGGTGGGGGAGGGGAGCTTCTGTCACTGATACAAACTTACCCGTTTTATGCATCAAACAGAATTTGATTTTGGCCTGAGTGTGAGACATTCGTTATGGTAGCAGTGGCTGAGCAGGCTCCCCACTGTTGCCTGGCACTTTGGCACTTAGTCCAGCTGGTGATGTGCACACCTCGTAAACCCAGATACCCCAATCAGCATGTGTTTGTAGTGGTTGGAGAAAAAGGGAAAATAAGTATTGTTATGGGAGGAAAGATGTTCCTTTAACCTCTGGTGAAAGCAGAGGATTGCCAGCCCTAGCAGCTCTGGGGTATCTGTGACTGACACGTGGCTTTGTGGTGAACACAGAGTTATTGCCATGAGAGTGAGTGTCTTCCCTTGTGAAGAAGCAAAGATCACCTGACAGCCTGTGGCTATGAAGAAATTAATTGGAAGGTGAGCAAACTGCTAACCTTATGCCTGGCCTTGATGTAAGCGGCAATGACAACCTCTTTACTCCCAGATTTTGCTGTTGCTTGGTGGTGAGGTTTCCATCTGGACTCCATGAGGTGTTTTTAGATTTAAACTGACCGACTGGAAGGATTTGGAGGAATAACTCCATTTGCAGTGCTCCAAATTGCACAGAGCTATTACCTGGTAAACTATTTAAGAAATGCTTATAAATGTGGGTTATTTGTCATTGTTTGTTTGACTAGAACAAAACACCTCACCTGTTTTCCACCCCCAGGACTTGCTTTACTTTTTGAATTATTTCTATGCTAAGGTTGCACGATTTTTCTGTTAGGATGTGTTGTTGCTGTTATCAAACTTCCCTACAGTTGGGGAAATACAAAACCACGGAATTTTATAGCTGCTATACAAAAATCCATGTCTTGGCTCACAGATCTACCTTATAAGGGTTTTCTGTAGCACCCATCACTGCAGTATGTGAGTGTTTAACAGGCACTGTGATGATTTAGTAATTTTAAGAAAGAAGTAGAAGCAAACATGTTTAAAGTATACCCAATGGACAGAGAGTCAGATACTCATTAACAATATCTTCAAACCATAATCAGTTAGCCTTGGAGAACATGTTTTATCTTGCTCTCAGCCAACCTTCCTGCCCGCAAGTGATTTGCACTCTTATTGAACAAAGTTGGTAGCAGAATGCATAATAACAAGTCTGAAAATGCTCTGTGGTCTTGAAAGAAAAAAAGGAGGGGGCGGGAAACACCAAAGAAAACCCAAACCTGGGCTCAGGGACAGCAAACCTGGAGTTTAGAGCAGAAAGTAAAAAACATTAAAAGGTCAGGGCTACTGGAAGTTAAAGCATTAAGGTTATGTCATTGGATAATAAATCTTTACTGTACGAGAAAAAGTAGGAAAACATACCTGCAGCCCTCCCATTTGTTTTCTCTAATGCAGAAATCTATTTACCCTGCTTACCATTTCTTAATGGTAAAAGATAGCCCACCTCAATTATTACTGTGGGGAAACAGTGATTAGAGGAAAATATAATATACAGTGTGAATGTCTGCTGCTGTCATAATCACAGCATCACTACTACTTGGCTGTAATATTTTTGATTTTGATAATGTTGTAAGATATTTGCAGAAAGAAGATACAGGAATTAGTGAAGAATGATAGCGTGAGCAGTTACTGACCTTGTGAAATAGGCATATGGTTAGTGGCTGTATACGGATTGTGATACTTCTACTTTATAAACCCCCCTCTTGGCTTGCACTCCTGCACTCTTGTGCTTCTTGCAAGAGGATTAAACTTTGGTATGTTTCAGGCTTATTTCTTTTTATAATTAAATTTTATAAGTCCAGCATCAAGATGTCTCATTAAAGTGGGGAGTTCTAAATTGTGTGCTGTAAGAGTGCACTGATACACGGGAATCTTTTGTGGATATGCAGCTAGTAGGGTGGGTAATGGGCCTGTATCTTTACAGCTTGCTAGGCAAAAGAGAAGCTGGCACTTTATGCACAGTAGATGACCACTTGTTACGTTTTCCAGACAGTATGTATTGGGCAGAATTGTTCTTCAGTCTCGTTACGAAGTTGCAGACCTAATCTAAAAGGAACCACCTTGATCTCCCTTTCTCCCCTGTTGTGTTCAGTGTGCAGTTGGTGTGTGTTTGTTTATATTTACTTATTTACATGTTTTAAAAAACATGCTAACTATCTAACGTATATCTGAATTTATTAGATGTAATAGGGGTTACGTGGAAAATTTTGTGCAGCCACCACTGGATGTTTCTCTTTCCTTAGCTTTATAATTTCACTCCAGTATATTGTTACATTTTCGTGAAAAACCTAATGATAGCACAACACACTCTTAACAAAAAATTCCTTGATTTTGCCATTTAAAACTTATATTTTGAGAGTTCTATTTTCCCACTTTAAATAATGAACAGTAAATGAGGGCATATATGTCTTTTTCCAGCGATGTTTAATTGGCATGGTTATCAAGTTATCTTTAAAGATTGTTTGTGACAGAGCATGAATTCTAATTCAAACTTATTCAAACTAATTCAAAGTTAGTAAGTAGGGGGTGGATTTGTGCTCATAAGCTGTTATTGAGGGAGAAAAGCTATTTGGAGAGGAATTGCACTATCCATGAGTGAAAGCTAAAGGGTTTCCTGAAGGATATACTTGGATTTCATCAAAGGAAGACTGACTCAGGGCAACTTAAAGGTGAGATGTAAATGTACTGTGCCTAAAGCATATAATCGGTATTACTTCCTGCATCACTTCAGGAGGTCTACGATGGTGTGTTGGTGTGTGTGGTGGGGTTTTGTTTTGTTTTATTTTTATTCTAAATCTGGCAGCTCAAAGCTAACCCCATGGCCATGGAAGAAGAGAACCCCTTGTGTGGAAAGGGCTAGATATGGCCAAGCTACAAGGCCTGTATGACTTCAGCGTTGGTTAGTGGGAAATTGGATGGAGTTGTGCTTACTTCTTGACTACGTTGTTTAAGTGTACCAGTTAGTGTTAACCAGTTAGTGTTAACGTGTACCAGTACTGTACTTGACCTAAGATTTTTTTTTTTTAAAAAAAGAGTATTGAACACTGCTCTTTAATTTGGTGCAAGCATCTTTAAAAATACTGAATTGGTACTATCCCCTTTAGCTAGTATTGTTGAAATGTCAGCTTTGATAGACATCTAGTTTTGTTCTGTGTCTGAATTTGAACTGAAAGATGACAGTTACTGACTTTAATATGACTTAGCTCTCTTTTCAATCCCAAGCTTTAGGTATTCATGTTAATTAAAATGCATAGTAATGACAAACTGGTGAATAGCTACAATGTAAAATGTCAATTATCCTGTTTTGGAAGGCATTTGAAATAATAAACGAATTCATCAAGCCACAAGTCTCCAACTAAACAGATGTCTGTGATGTAAATGGATGGGAAGAGTTAGTGCCATAATTCCTACAGACATTTGTCAAGTCTTTAAAGATATCTATACCTTAGCTCTTAAGTCTGTTAAAGCTTAAGACTTGTCCACAGAAAAAGCAGGTCTGGCTTTCTCTCTGCATGCCAGCATTGCTCTGCGAGATGTCAGCAGGCTGTTGGTCTTTGGTGCAGAGTGCTGAAGGAGATGCTGCTTTAGTACTTCAAGCTGCTCCTGGGGTACAGAAAGGCACAGAAACTGGCTGTTAGTTGTAAGTTCAGGCCCCCATGTAGTAACGGGATATTTGAGGCTTGTGGGGTTTTATTTTTTTTTTCTTTAAACTATTGTTCTATCTAAAGTACTAGGTAGTGCTAATGCTGGTTTCTTTTTTTCACAGTCAAAAGAACTGAAGTATTTTTAATATGGCAAAGATAAAAACGTGTAACTGCAGGAGTGACTTCTGAAGTGAGGAAGTTCTCTCTTTTGGTCAGTCTCAGCCAGCAGGCGGATAGGAAACACTCGCCCTTTGAGCAAATTGGGATACATTTACAGGCATTTGATCTCTGCTGAACTGGTGTAACCATATGAAACCGCTTCTATTATTAACTCTGTTTGCTTCAAATAATTCAGGACCAGTGATGTTAAGCCACTTTGTGATATGGCTTGCCTACAATATTAAATTTTCAGCAGCTGCATTTTAATAGGGTGACAGTTCAAAAGTGTGGTGTTGGCTTGCATATAAGGAATCCACATGTGACTGCTTTAGGAATACCTTGTGCTTGGAAACACACCAACACATCCAGGCTGTTATCAGTTAGTCTAGATGCATTTTCTTGCCCAGCTAATACACTCCATAGCTTCAGCAACTAAGAGTGGGCTGCCTGTTTAATGTAAAAGAACTAAGGCAAGCATACACATGTATGTACATGATTAATATATTAAAGCACTGTGCTGTTAATATCAGAATTTTATGAGATCTAGGGACGGGTGAGATGGTGTCAAAAGTGACTTTCAGCTAGAAATAATAGTGATTGGAAATAGGTATTTCCACATTGATTTCTTTTTAGGAGGATTCAATTTCCAAATTGATGAATGCTTTCAAGTGTTTAAATGGCTGGCTTTCTTTCTCTCTAGGAACTTTCAGACACACTTGTATCCATTCAGGGTTTGGAAAATGTTTAGAAGTGCAAGGTGTAACAGAAGACTGGCTCTTTATGAAAATAGTCAGGCAGAATTTTGGCTAATGCCTTTATAATCGGATCATGTTGTAATCACATGTAGGACTCATTAAAAGCACTATGTAGGTTTATAAAGCCCTGTCTGGTATGGTGAAGGGAAAGTACTGCGGGTGAAATAAAGATAATATAGTGCACGTTGCACTGAAAGAGCAATGGGATAGTATAGAAGGAAGTAACATGTTTTGTTTTTTTTTGTTCTCTTCTGACCCCACATCTGATATGTGCAGACGTGGTACCAAATCATAATTTAGAGTAGCTTTAAGGGAAATGTGTAGGTGCACATATACATATAATAATTCCTTAGGCTAAAGTTAAGACTCAGTGACCTATGTACTGTTTTGTCCTTAAAAATTTAAAGACATTGTGTGAACAGTGTATTTATTCTTAGGTACTATTATTCTTAGTTAAATGCTCAGTTAATGATGTAGTTAACTATGTTGTTCAGAAATCTTAACTGTCTTTGGAGTAACAGTTGTGTGTTTTACATTTTTTTGTAAGGGGAATCTTTGTATAGCACTCAAAAAGTTCCTTATATCTGATGTTGTGCTTTGAGCAGTAGGTGGAAACACAGTTGATTCACTTATTTGCCTGTGTAGTTAAGCTGCAGTTGTGAGGAAAATAGAGGAGTTGAGAACCAGGGGAAGATGACATCTGGCGACACTGGGAAGAGAAAGTGGAAGTGTTTGCACTCTGAGCAAAGGATCCTAGCAGAGATATAAAAAGTATAAAGTCTAAAATATTGGTGGCTCTCAACTAATCTGTAGAAATGTTCTTGATCTTTGAGATTTTCTTCTGCTTCATTTATGTGCTGTGTTTCCAGTTGTCTGATATCTGAGAAAAAGCAACTGCCAGAAGTAAATGATTAAGGCAACAGAAGTTTTTGTCAAGTCTTTGAAATCCCTGCTTTGCAGTAAAGGATCCCTGCTGATTAACTCCCCCTGTATAATATGTGAGCGTGAAGCCAATACCATGTAATTCATCTGTCCTCATCTACTTGAATTAAAAGGTTCACTATCTCTTTTCCTGAGAAGTCATAGCAAGCATAAATTTCACCCATTCCTAAAGAAAGAAAGAAAGAAAAAAGCTGAGCCAAACATGAAAATAAAACCAGAAAAAGTCTGGTTTTTAAATAACTGACCTTTATCAGGACTTGAAAATGTGCCCCACAGCACACTCTGGGCCACAGAAAGAGTGCAAAGACTACTGTGCTTCATTAAAAATGGATGAACACAACTTACTTTGCATATAAGGTCATAATCTACTGTTCAATGAATAACTGGGATTTTACACACTTAATGCATGGAATTGGATTTCTATTTTGCATTTACTGATACAAATGTATATGTCCTTAAAGAATCCATCACCATGTTCTCAACTGTGTAATTGAGTTGTTACTGAGTCCACAGATTGCATGTGCTAATCCTGTTCTCATTGTTGGACCATAGCTTGATGTTGGATTCTGTGACCATTTGACATTACTGTGTTAGCTGACTACCAAACATAGTCCAGCTCTGCTCCAAACACTGTAGGATGTCAGTGAATCTAACCTGTTGTGAAAGAGGTTCTTTTAACAAAGTTGTAATTTAAAAAAAAACAACCAAACAAACAAAAAACACACAACCCCCCCCCCATCAACCAACCAAACCCAAACCACCCCAAAACTGACCAAATACCCAGCAAAAAACCACAACAAGCCACTAAATACCTGAGGCCGCAGAAGAATGTGCTTATGTCTATCATCTTGCTTCTACTCACTGAAATGTCTTTGTGCCTCAAACAGTGGGAAATTAGGAGTTCTGAACTTCAGTATTGGATTTTTGTACTTGGCAGGTAAGGAGCATTAACTAGTACAGCACTGATGTAGCAGGCTGTTAGCAATTTCTGCTTCATTGTAAAAGGAGCATCTTCCTGCTGTAGAACTTAAGTTCATTTAAGTTTGTTTAAGATGATTATTTTTGGTCAGATATAATGTAGAGACTTGCCAGAAAATAATAAAAGCATGCATATTCAAGTTTCGCGCTCTTAATCAAAAGGAGAGAGCACAGTTCTAGATATCTGGGTGGCCAAATGTCTTAACTCTCTAGGCATTCAGGGGTGGAGGTGAATCCATGCCTGAGAAAGCCCTGCTGTGATTATCAGTGGAGGGATTACCTAAATTTTGAGGTCAAAGGTCAAAACCATTCCACTGTCAACAAGCGTATCAGAGCTCAAGAGCTCTGAACCATCTGCCTTCTGTCTCTGAGGGATGCTCTTGGCTTGTGGTGTCAATCATCACAGGAATCCCCTTGGACTTGCTTTTTCTTTACATCTCTCAAATTGTTCTAATGCTGAAGCCTGTGCTCGGCTGGAAAGCAACACACAGCTGGAATGCAGTTTGTCATAGTGAATAAAACACAAATTATAGTTGTAGCAGAACAAAATGCTCTAGCAGTACTGTTGGCCACCTGAATGTGGGAGAGGTCATTATTTGCTTATTTATTGGTAAGCCACTTGTGTCACTTCTCTTTTTACAGCAAGAGGATATTGACCTTGTCTTTCCTTGCAATAAGTATTCAGCTCTACTTTAGAAAATGTTATAGGAGCTCAATGTTATTGCCTGTATATTAGTAACAAACTTGATAAATTATCCAGTGATAAGTGATGATTATAAGCTTGTTCATGGAGTTTGGGAGAAATTAAAATTCATATGTGACTAAATTGCAGTGTTTTGGACAATTCTTATCTTATTAAAGACATGTAAAGAACTGCATTGTATTAGTAATAGGAAATGAAATAGTTTCTTTAGGTCTGAAAGCCTGTAAGACTATTTAAAACAAAGTGGAGGGCCTCACCTCTGCAGATTTCAGGCCAGCTTGCAATGCTTTGCGTTTACCATAGGACAGTTAACACAAAACCCTTGCTTAAGGGTTGTTGCTTTTTGTGTTTGGTGTCTTTTTGTGTGTGGGTTTTTTTTGTTGTTTTTTTTTGTTTGTTTGTTTGTTTTGTTTGTTGGTTTGGTTTTTTTGGTGTTTTTTTTTTTTTTGTTTGTTTGTTTGTTGGTTTGGTTTGGTTTTAGGTTGGTTTTAGGGGTGGTTTGTTTTTCGGTTGGGTATTTTAGTTTTTTTTTGTTTGTGTTTTGAGGAAAGGCATAAAGTGACCTATTCAGAAAAGGATTTAATCTGCCAGAGGAAAAAAAGAAATGTTATTTATCCTTGTGTGTTCTTGTGTACTGTCTGATCCCACCCACATTCCTTAGAAAAACTCTGAGCAGCGTAACACTGGCTCTGAAGTTTTGCTGTTCACTCACTTGAATGTAGTAGACAAACGCTGACTGAAGACTATTTCAAAACTGAAGACTTTTAGTGGGTGGCCTCATAGTGTAGCTCTGCAAGCGAGACAAAACTCCATAAGCAAAGTGAGCACCAACCCCACAATACTGGTAAAGGTTTTCCAGAGTCTTCCTCCTGCCCTGTCATGCTCCCTCCTCCTTTTGCTGGCTCTGATCAGAGGTGATCCTCTATTACCACTTAAGCTTTATTAATTTCTCTAAATAACTTTTCTTTGCTCTTGACGTGATGAGATTGGGTTATTACAGAAAGCTGAATTTTATTTAATTATAAATATCTGATTTTGCTGAAAAAGATAGCATGACCTGTTCCTTTCATGCTTACTTCAGGCAGTAGAAGGTTTAAATGCACAGGTAATGGCTTGCTGTAACTGATACTGGTTTTTTTTCATACAGATGTAGCATATAATTATTGTTCTGTCTTTCGAAGGGGGTGTTCATGACTTCTTTGAGTGATTTCCCCCCCTGCCCCTTGTTTGTTTTGTTCACAGAATCACAGAATGGCAGGGGTTGGAAGGGACCTCCAGAGATCCCCTCGTCCAGCCCCCTGCATGAGCAGCACCCCCAGAGCAGGGGCACAGGACCGCGTCCAGGCGGGGTGTGAATGGCTCCAGGGAAGGAGACTCCACAGCCTCTCTGGGCAGCCTGGGCCGCTGCTCTGGCACCCGCACAGCAAAGGGGTTTTTCCTCATATTCAGGTGGAACTTCCTGTGTTCCAGCTTGTGCCCGTTGCCCCTTGTCCTGTCGTCGGGCACCACTGAGAAGAGTCCAGTCCCATCCTCCTGACACCCACCCTTCAGATATTTATAAGCATTGATAAGATCCCCCCTCAGCCTTCTCTTCTCCAGGCTGAACAAGCCCAGGTCTCTCAGCCTTTCCTCACCAGGGAGATG
>VZTV01106214.1:0-10776 GCA_013400875.1 Anhinga rufa | reverse complement strand
GCACTTGCTCTTGTTGAATTTCATGAGGTTCCCCTTGGCCCAGCTCTTCAGCCTGTCCAGGTCTTGTTGGGTGGCAGCACAGCCTTGCTTCTCTAAATGTTGGCAGCACGCAGCCTTTCTACAGGTGACATTAACATTTCTTGCTGTGCCCTGAGAGCTTGTGGCACAGCAGGAGTCAGAGCATAGACAAGTACAAACACGCAATGTAGGAAACTTAAACCTTACCAGGATGCCAAGGAGGAAGCAGTTAGTAATTACTGTTTCTGTTTGTTGCTGTTTTCAAATAAAGCCTTTTTTTAATCCCTTCCCAGAATATAGCACAAGGAGCATCCTAGTTTAGTAGTTGCACTGAAGTCAAATGAATATGTTTGTTTATTTTAATCCCTATTGCACTTCCAATTTAAATTGGGAAGAAGAGAAAGAGTATTCGGAACTCAGGGTAACAGCATCTCAATCGCACTCCTCCCTTTTGACAAATGAGCCTAATCTGTACTTTGAATGTCCAGTTCTTTCGAAACCTGCATTTAGCAGCAAAAATGGTTTAAAGACAACATGTCTTGGTCAGCATGTTATGACAGCAGTTCATACTTCAGTTACCTCTAATAAGAGTCTAAAGGAAGAAACTTAATTTTCCTCGAAATACGGTTAACTACTTTGTCATAATAAATCAACTCATCTCTTGTATGTGTTAAGAAATACAAATGTTGTTTGAATAACATTGTTTATTTTTACATAAGAAATATAGATAAGAATGTAAGTAAGAAAATGTACGTAAGAAACCATTCCTTACCTATTTAATTTCTTGTTATCTCTAAACTATGAGGTATAAACCAAAAATTTCCTCAGTCATCGTGGTGTTTCTGCCTCAGTAATTTCGCCTAATAAAGCTTTCTCTGCACTTACCATCTCTGAACGAGAAATTGCTTTGAGCTATTAATTATAAATTTTTTTCTTTTTTCTCCAGTTCCTTCTCTTTGTTCTATTATCTCTGTAGGGCAGCAAATAACAGTTCAGATAGATGAGTATCTTTATCATTTAAAATGTTACAAGATTCAGTGCTTATCATAACCATCTCTTTTGTTAAGGTATGTAATGTTAGATTATTTAATGTTAGCCAGCAGACTTGGAAGGTACTGGGAAGGGAGAGTGCAGGTACTGTGATAGCATAAGTTCTTAAGAAACTTAACTGTAAAAGTGTGTTCCCCTCTTTGCACTACGTGGGTCCTGTTACCTTGGTTTGTAATGGATATCCTCTGCAAAGTCTCGCTGGTGTGGCTTAAAACATCTAAAGCCGATTATCAGCTCTGCCATTCACTACAGGTTACTGCCTCTTTGCAGGGTGGTAGTTGGGGACCTTCCCTTGGGCATCAGCTTCCCCAGTTTTCGTGGGTTTTTTATTAAGTTGGACTCTAGATGACAACGGAGATACAGAGGCACCTGCAATTAGTGATGTCTTCAGCCTCTTCAGCTTGAGAATGCCTGTCAAAGCTGTTGGATATTTTGCTCCTAGCTGAATTTTGCTGGTATGTTTGTGCCACCCAGAATCTGTCTTAAACAACTATGTTTTAATTTTGTCTCCAGTGATGCAGGCTTCTGTTTGTTTAGTGACTGGAAGCACTATAAATGAAGAATAATCTTTGCTTCTGTTCTGATATTCAATACAGGGTGTGTTTTCTCAACCACTGATCACTTTATTCTTTTAATTTGAAAGTTGAATTCTAGATGTCAGCATGCAGAGGGAGGAAAGGCATTGTTATACTTGGTGTTTATAAGGATAATGTATATAGGGGAGGAATTCTAGTCAAAAGGTGAAAACAAGTAAGCCAGTATCTAAAGGAATCTCTGTTGTCTCTTTCAGGACTGAAGTTCTGTTCTCCCTGATGCCTATAATATGATTTGTATTGAATCCCTTGTAGCTATAATTTTGCTATGGTTTGGGCAGTAAGTCTCTAAGGAAGGTACAAACCTGTATGGTCAGCTTTGAATTTTCAAATTATGATATCAGATAGGATGGGCACAAGCACACAAGGGTTGTGCTTGCTGAAGAGGGTCATGACTTGTGGTGGCTACAGCTAGTTCCCTTTTAGAATTTTGCTCAAATTGTGAAGCAGCTGTAAAATTTTGGCCTTAATGTGCGCTACCTGGAGAATTTCAGTCTGAAAATAAAGTACACAGTTATCCAAAACTGGTTCTAAGAATCATAAAATTCTTTTGCTATGTCCTAAAAAAAAAATAACATTTTCAGATGTGTTAGTGCTTTCTAAATTGATATCTTAATCTACCAATATTATGAAGATGATGTTAAAAAAGAAAATATTTAGTAACAGATATGTTTCCTTGGATTTACCTCTTATTTAATATTGTATCAGCCAAGGCTTTCATGTCAGAGGATCCTAAAACTAAGTTAATGTTAGAATTAATCACAAAAGAAGTTGTCATGCCTACCAAGCACCCAGAACCAATCAGTAGCATTTCAGTCTTTCTCAGGTTTAAACCTCATAAAATTCTCAGCCATCCATGCTTAATATCATACAGCCTGTTAGCATTGCTGCAGTGCCAGCAGTGTGAGATAGCACTGCTATAGCTGCATGTTACTTACCTACCAGGGAAACCGTGTCCTGGAAATGGGAACTGATCACTTGTTTAATGTTGTGTTTGTTCAGAAATATGTGCCGTACGCTCATCAGCTCTTCTGTCAAACTCTGTAGAAGCTTGTCTATAAATTAAGTGGGTTTAGTTTTTCTTTTGAGAGCTTAGTTTATAAGTGGGTCAGTTGTCCCTGGGGAAATCACAACACAAGCAAGAAACAGCAGAAGAGGCAGGGGTTGAGTGCAGGACTGACCTGGGAGGTCAAGGGGCCCTCGGGAGGCAGCAGAGAGAAAGCTGTAGGGCTGAGGTGGTGTGGAGAGCTGGAAAAGTGAAAGGGCAGCAAATGAACTGAGGTCCAAGGAAGTCTGCTGGGGAACAGTGGAAAAGGAGGAAGTAATGCAGAGTATTAGGGCTGTAACTTTTTTTCTTGTGTGTCTATCTACCCAGCTGCGAGATGCATGGCAAAAGGAGAAATTAGCTCAGCAGTTGTCTTATTGTTTCATTACTATTTGCAACAGTCACTACAGAAAATATCTTGACAAGGTTGATTAAGGTGTCAGACGTGTAGACTCTTCCTATCTACCAAAATTCCTTCATGCAATTTTAAGCTAGACTTTTTATTTGCTGCATTGCTGTGGGCTCACTGGTCCAAAACTCTTAAGAAAGAGATGTTAGCACTTATGTGTATTGGATTCATGTTCCTGTGCATTCTTCCATCCATACAGAGTGCTCCTGCCGAAGCATCCGGTGATACTACAGATTAATTCTCTGAAGCTCCTTTCAAACCTAGTCCCAAAAGAACTTCTGACTGGATAGATACAGCATTCCAGAATCTCATTCCTTCAGGTTTCTTTGTCAAAACAGGTGGTGCCCTCTCTAAAAATAAAAATCTTGGGCAGTTTTTATTATAGAATATAATGTGTGATACACTGTCTCTTGTGTAAGACTTCCTGATAATGGAATTGCTGACATCCCCGCCCCCAGCCTAACCCCCCAAAATCACAACCTCCTGAAATACCTCTCTCAGAAAAATTCTGTCAGCGTATATTCTTATGCTTATGTTGCTTTGTGTTTGATGTGTGCTCAGTCACAAGATTGTTTAGGAATCAACCCTGGAGAAAATAATTTGGAGTTCCATATAGCTTTTAGATTGTACATAGGGTACAGAGCACCTCCTGTTTTCTGTAGTCTTTGTTCTGTCAACTTTTCTCTTTCTTTATTTTTCCCAGTTATTTTATCTTTCCTAGATCCCCGTGGGTTGCAACTTCAGATGCAGATCTAATCAGTGTTTTAGTGACAAAATAATGAAACCAGTGTTACAGAGCTTATGGGAGATCACTAGCCTGATACAGTCACTCTAGCAAGAGTATGAGGAGAGGGGTTCTTCCTGGTTTCAGAAGAGATTTCTCATAAGGACTAGTGTTTCACCTAATTAAGGGAATATGTTTAAATGAGTAAATGTGCTTCAAAGCATCCCACAGAGGAGTCTGCAGAGATGCACGTCGGCCATTCTCTAGCTGGATCAAAGTGGCACAGAGACATTTTGCAGGTTTCTCCCTTTTATCTGGTTATTCTCTGTTGGAGCAACGGGCCTGACTGGTAAAGCATGAGCAACCTTTGCTGCAATGGTTGAACAGTGTCCAAAGCTGATTTGTTAGACAACACAGAACAATGAATTATCTGCTATGAAACTGCAACAGCTGGCCTGAAAATTAAGAAATAAATGATAAATTAGATAAAATTAGATCCTAATTTTGTTATGGGGATAAGAGGATCTTACTGCAGCAAAATTTGTTAAACCCATCAAGTTAACAAAGTGAATACCACCAAGAATTCTGATGTGTGAGTCACCAATGCTGTTGCTAACCAGAGACATAGACTTGTGGAAGTAGTTTATACCTTTCCGTAGCATTTTACAGTTAAAAGGTGCTCTCTTTCATTATTCCTGCCAGGTTTTGTTTAGTAAACCTAAGCAGTTGCTGTGTTGTTGCTGCTATACTTGCAGTGCTATCCTCACGTAAGTTTTGCTTTGCATTTCTCCTCGGAGTTTTGAGTGACAGGTTGAACAACTGAAAACAACAAATTTTCAAGACTCTTTTGCCCTCCTTCAAAGTTCTGTTAAAATGCTTTGTTATTTATATTTAATCTGCCTTCTTTGGGTTTTGATTTAATGTAATGGCTTTTTGAAATCTAGAGGGTATGGGATCACATACTTGTACTTGGACAGAAATTGAAAATGTAATAATGCTGTGAACTCCTGGATCTTATTGATTCTTTGAGTGTAGGGGTGACTCACCTTCTGAATGGTTACAGAGAGCAGCCGTCACGTGCAAGAGCTATATCTGTAAGACTGTAGCTCAATGCAACCTAAAAATTAGGCTTTAAAGATTGGCACCAGCTATATGTAATATGTCTAAATGTAGCTGTCTCTTACCATCATGGTCCATCTAGTTTTCTGCTGTTCCCTGTTTGCAGTGTTTTAATACATCTTCATTGCTTTTATACAATATCGATAACAGCACAAACAATATTACACAGTTTTGTTTAGCTTGGGGTTTGCCTTTTTCTGCTGGATTGCTCAGTCTTGTGTTTTCCCCTGTCCTTAACAAATGCTTTTCCAGCTTGGTGACACATCAAGTTTGAGAAGCTCATTTCTGTTATAGCATCCGATCCGACCTATGGAGATTATGGCTCCTGAAGTACAACAAGCACTTCACTGAGTTTCTGAAATGATTTTTTGGGATTAATTCAGTGTTTTGTTCTGTTTTTTTGGAAAGTGGACTTACATCTAAGCTTTTTCTTAAGGTATACTACAAAGTATATAAAACTTGTCAAGAGACCTTTCCAGGAAACTTCTGATATTTAAAAAAAAAAAAAAGCTAGTGAAATATTCCTCATGTTACCTGAGATATCTTGTGAATAATGGGCAGATACTGTACCGGCAGGTATTCTTTAAAATAACTTAATAAAATAGTAACTGATAACATTGTGTGATGTTACTTCTGAGAACAGCTGCAAGCAGCAGAGATGTTGGTTACCTGGCCCTTTGGCTTTCTAGTGCTAAATTACTAAAATAATAATCAAACTGTTGCATAAGTACACCTATTATCTAAGAATGAAAAAATGAGAATTATTTTTTTGTCTGGAGAAAATGCAAGTCAAACTTTTCCCACATTTTCACTGAGATTTCAGTTTGATCTGGTTTTGGATATGTTCCATACAGGTCCTCTGTGTTTGTATATTTTGCTAATTTGCAGAACACTGAAAAATATGTAATCAAAATAGGGAAACTATTCATTGTACATGCATGCTCGTGAATGCACACAGGCGAGATATTTATTAAAATGAAAATATATGCTGCTAGCAGAATAGAGTACAAATCTAAGTGCATCTTGGAATCTTAGAAAAACCTGGATATGTATTCTGGGTCTTTGACATAAATCAGAACTTTAAGGAACCAAATTTCACCATATTTTTTTTATTTTTTTTTTCTTAAAGAGTAAACATCTTAAATTCAAAGGTAAGTTCCCATCCCTTACCTTTTAAAACAGCATTTTAGTATTGATTTTTTTTTTTTATTTTGCTTTATAGACTTCAACAAACCTGGGAATACTAGCTGTTACAGATCTTGCCCTACAGGATAAGCTATAAGGGAAATAGTTTGGGCTGTTTATTTTTTTGTTTTGTTTACTTCTTGAAATGGTACAACAGTAACAGTATGTAGATAAAAATGACATGGAAATAGTATTGTCAGAAGCAGAGGGAGTTTCTTGGGCAACAGTCATGATGTACAGTGGAAGATGAGCTGTAGCAGGTAAGAAGCTTGTGTGTCCAATTTCAAGACCAATGCCTTGATGAAATGTCGCATAGACTGCTCCCTGAGCCCTCTGTGGTGGTACCAGTTTAGCCTAAATGTGCCAGTTGGAATCTTGTAGATTTTCTGGGCTGGAGGTGGTCATGCTCAAAACATGGATCTTGGAGAAATCAGATGTCTGTACCTTAAGTCATTCACTTATTTCTGTGTTTATTTTCCTACATCACATAGTTCCTACTTGAGAGAATGGAATTACTATTTTTGTATTTTGACAGTTGTAGTTAAGTGTTCTAAAGTTTATATTTCTTACAATGAAGCTGGTTGCTTAGGGAAAAATGAAACTTCTGATTCCATATTCTGCTAACTTGATTGTGTTTGTTTAATCTATGTGTAGCATAACTGGTATGCACTGTACATTTGTCTAACATAATTGAAATGAGATTTTTTTTGGTCTTGCAAGATTTGTCAGAGGACTTGATTTAGTTATATTTCTGTTTATTATAGGAAATATGTTTATAGATCATAATCTGGAATATTTTAATTTGGTGGTAAAAAGAAAATAATGAAATATATATTTCCTTGGATCCAAGCCTTTGGTTTTGCACTTGAAATGTTAAAGGAACTGTAAAATTGCTAATTTGCATCCTCAGGAAATATGAAACACCTGTTTTTTTGTAAAAGGTCTTTAGTTCTTTACTGAAATTGAGACAGTAGTTTCACAAGACATGTACTATAGGACTGATCACATCTAGGAGGCCTAGGTCAGGTTTACTATTAGAACTGAGTTAATCCCAATCTTGAATACTATATGAACAGGATTATGGGATATTTTTTCAATACAGATTTCCCTTTATGAATGTAGCTTTAAAGTTTACAAACTTGGACTTATTCTGTCACTCAGTCACTTGGGAACATAAGCCATAGAATCATAGAATGGTTTAGGTTGGAAGGGACCTTTAGAGCCCATCTAGCCCAACCCCCCTGCAGTGAGCAGGGACATCCCCAACTAGACCAAGGTTGCTCAGAGCCCCGTCCAGCCTGACCTTGAATGTTTCCAGGGGTGGGGCATCGACCACCTCCCTGGGCAACCTGGGCCAGTGTCTCACCACCCTCACTGTGAAAAATTTCTTCCTTGTATCCAGCCTAAACCTACCCTCCTTTAGTTTAAAACCATTACCCCTTGTCCTGTCACAACAGGCCTTGCTAAAGAGGTTGCCCCCATCTTTCCTGTAGTCCCTCTTTAAGTACTGGAAGGCTGCAATAAGGTCTCCCCGCAGCCTTCTCTTCTCCAGGCTGAACAACCCCAGCTCTCTCAGCCTGTCTTTATAGGAGAGGTGCTCCAGCCCCCTGATATGTGTTTTTGTGCCTATCACACAGTAGGTACAAATAAAAATTAAGATACTCTGAATTGTATCTTTGTGGACCTTTTCCCAAAACTACACCCAAAGGCAAATCAGAATAAGAGTATATTTCTTTGGAATATTGAACCTAGAAATAGAAATGAGGAATAACATGAATGATTAATATGGGAGAAGTGAATCGGCTTTTGGGAGTGTTGAATGTTCTGTCCTGACTTTTGCGCTTATGAATGTGGGTTAAAGAAAATGCTGCTAAGAAAACAAAACCGTTTGTTCTGCTCTTTTCATAGTACAGCCATCTGCTTGAAGCAAGTCAAGAATTGGGAAGAACTGCATTTGCCTACCTTATGTAATAAAGAGAGGGCACAGGCTTTGGGACTTGGCATTTATGGCAAATGCCCTTCCTGTAGCAGCCCTGGTTTAACCTAAGCAGAAAAGAAGATTTTTTGTAAAAAATTTTAAATTTTTTTTAGTGTACTTGAGGGAGTTAGGTGCTCAGTTTCCTCTGCCTTTCGCTTGCTTGGCTTGGTGACTGAAAAGCTACCTCACGAGCAGTCCAATTTAGCATGGCAAATTAAAATCCCGCTGGGGGTGCCAATATAAGTCTACACAAAATAAACAGAGAATACATTCTGAAATGCTGTGAAAAGGTATAACAAACCTCAGCCACTCAAGTTCCAGTAAAGTAACAAAGTATGGCCATAGTGCAGTTTTGTTTGGGTTGCACATATCCTAAAATAGTCTCTTATTATGACGATGCCTTCTGTGTCATCACTTCTGTATAAATAATACAATTTTTCATCCACACCTAGGGAAATAAATGTTTTGCTTATGCGCTGCCAACGTTGTGTCCTCCAGTACCTCCTCATTTCATGCTACTGCGCGTAGCAAGTAAATTACAGCAAGGAAAGGGGCAGCCTGGTATCCTGTGCTATAATTTGGCGATGGGCTTTTGTGTATGTGTAGACAGCTGCTGTTTATTCCTATCATGCATATTGCAGTGTTCTCAGTTTTCCTCCCACACAAAGTTGTATTCTTGTATTCAGTTGAAAGGGCACTTACAAAGCAGTACGTCACTTCACCCGTGATTGTAGTCAAAGTAACAAAAATTGTCTATTTTCGAGATCTGCAGTATAGCATCAAATAAATTTTTAATTTAGGTTAATAAGGCCAGAAGGGTGCAGAAAATAAATCGATCTCTTACATGATTTAGTCCATAAGTTATCACTGTGTTGAGCCAGCTGGATATTTGGATGTGAGTTTGCATCTCTTTCTGGTGGGGGGGAGAAATCATGTCTTGAAGTCTTCTAATCATCTCTCTTGCTAGTTTGCTCTGCTGGTTGCTTGCCCTTACTTTTAAAATCTCTGCCTTAATCCAGTTTGATTTTTGTTTGGGTTCAGTATCCTGTTAGCTGCTTCTTACCTCATTAGAATGCTTTCTTATTGCCTGTCATTTTATTCCTGGAAAAGGAGCCTCTCCACTGTTCTGTTGTGCAGCGCATCTCTCTGTAGAGCGATTTGTGAAAGTCCAGGAAACAGTATTGACATGTCACTGGGATGCTCCTCCTGATCTAATTAGTCTGTCTTCTGTCCCTTCCTCCTTTTCTGTGTTTAATTAGCTCAGATGCAGCACTGTGCTGGCATGGCTGTGGAGTTTCTTTAGAGAGTTGAGCTGGAGCTAGGCTGGGTTAATGGCACAGTGCAGTATTGCACAGTGGCAACACCGAAGCACACCGAGTCACTCCTTTTTGATGAGTTAAACAGACTGAACTTGTTAAGTGTAAATGTAAGGCTCTGTTTTCCAGCACTCAAATAATATTCTACCATAGTGGGTCTGTTCATTCTGGACTTTGAAAAATGTGCTCAAAGGAGGTTTTAAATGTCTGAGGTTTTATAAACCTTTGGGTAGTGTGGCAGAAAGTGAAATGAAGTTAGCAGGCTCCAACTGACTGCCCTTAGTATTCCGTAGGATTATTTCCAGCAAAATGTTCTATTACTCAATTTGTATTATGGGTGGCTTGGATGGGATGGGGAAGATAAAGTAATTGTCTTAATTGACAAGTTTACCACTGAACTGCACAAGTTTGGGCAGTAGATGAATGTTATTAGCATTATACATTTTGCTGCACAGCACGAGTGAGTCTTTTTATGCTAGAAACAGTTTAAGGAAATAGAATTACCTAGTTGAATGTTGACAACTTTGTTGCAGTGACTTCCTTACTTTTTCTATTTACTGTCTTTCTAAAGTTTTCTTAGCATGTGGTGTTTTCTCAGAGTACAGTTTTTATTTTCCAAACCTTTTATCATCCTAGATGCTTTTCTCTGAAATCCCTCTGATCTGTCCATCTCCTAAGCATCTGCTCCAAAACACACGTGCTCTGACTGAGATCTAATGGGACTTGGATAATAGTGCTTATTTTACATACTTAGCGCTGTGACCTAAATAGCATTCACTTTTTATGTGACAGTGTTTTATTGTTAACTTGCATTCAGTGTATTATCCAGTATGACATACAGCTCTGTCTCTGTGATGCTCCTGTATAGAGTCTATTCACGGGGAAAATCCTAACGGCCTTGTTCAATTTAAACTTGTCGCATCTTCCAGCAAAGTCAGTTGATCTCAGTGGGAGTTGCCAGATTAAGACTGAACAAAGACCTCAGGATTTTGTTCCCTGTTGGTACACTTGTTTGTTCTTTTCAGCTGAAACTATTTGTCATTTGTTTCTATTGAATCATAGTACAAATTGATTTAATTATTTTAGTCCCTCGAGGTCTTTGACATCTTGCATACTGTTTAGGTGAGGTGTAATGGCTTTTCCCTCTATTTCCTCATACTTAATAACAAGCAATAATAAAGTTACTGTATTTGTATTATAAATGCAAATTTGGGTATTTTGAAGTCTACTTAGCAGGCAAGCTTAGTTTCTTCATCAGTGAAACTTGCTGAAAAAAATTGCTTTTTCAGGGGGGTAGGGGGAAAAAAAAACCTTCCAAAGGAAAAAAAAACAACAACAA